>WWPM01014784.1:0-26462 GCA_023279145.1 Glomeris maerens | reverse complement strand
TGCTGTTGCTGTTGATGTTGTTGCTGAACTTTCTTCAGCGCCGAAATGGCCTGATGTTGCTGTTGCTGATGCTGTTGCTGCGAATGTGTACCTGCTGTCGATCTTCTCGCGTGCATACCTGCTGACCAAGGTGACGTCACACTCGGGTTACTGGCTGCTGCTGCTGACCACGCAGCGGCAGCTGCAGCTGCCGCCTGCTGCTGAGGACTGCTCCAGCCGTAATTCTTCGACGTGGGCACGTACATGTTGGACATATTAGTTGATGGAGGCGGCGCTTGATGGTGGTGCCGGTATCCACCATTGCCGGCGATCGGTCGTCGAGAAGGTCCTCCCGTATTCGCCCCGAACCCGAACATGGCCGACGGGAAATTCTGAAAAGGCATCGCCGCAGTCGTGGTCGTCGTGCCGTTGAGTGCGTGGAGGCCGTGCAGGAATGACGAATCGTCATTAGCCGCCGAAGAAACGGCCGACGATGACCAGAAGCTGCACGCCGATGGAGAGTTGGGAGACGGCGAGTCGACGGCGCCAAATGCGCCGGCGGCGACTAGATGCGGCTGCTGCTGCAATGGCGGCTGCGCCGCAGAAGAGGACGTTTCGACGCCGCAGCTTTTCGCCTGGACGTTTTGGCGCTGAGCTCCTCCGCCACCGACGCATTTTTCACTGGCGTTTCCTTCGTCCGATCCGTACGCTATGCCACCATCATTGGAATCCTTGCAAGCGGACGAAACTTGCTTGCTACATTTCTCGTCCTGCATCGTGCCGGCACCAGTGGCCGACGATTGCGACGATGTTGAAGATGACGACGGCGGCGGTGAAGAGACGGAGTCCGGCGTTTGCGCCGAACCGACCGGCGACACTACCGGGAAGAAGAGCGACGTGTTGCCGGATTGTAGTTGCACGTCGACCGGCGAAACGGATAGCGATCGACCGTTCGATGTTGAGTTCACGCCGCCATACTTGTAATCCCCCATGGGCGATGGATGGTGAGTTTTCGGGGTGAACTGCGTACTTGTGTTATTTTTTTCCCCTTTTAGCGCGGCCACGTCTACGTAGTAACCGCGCACGTCCTGCCTGCTTGGCTTCTCGCCGCCCAATGGGAAAGGAGCCGGGGATTTTTGCACGGTTTGCCGCTAGGGATAGTTGCAGCTGAAGGCCGGCGGTGGCGCTCCTATCACTGCGGCAACCGGCGTTCGATTTATTTTTGCAGTGCCGGTGTAGGTGGCGCTACGTTACGGTGACTTTTCACAATTGGCTGTTCATAAATAATGTCAACATATGGCTCAATTAATGATGCACGTGAAAAATGCATTCATTGTAACTAACAAATGCTCTTTGAAATAAATTATGCAAAAACTTTGCAAACGAGTCGCACTAGATAATTAATGAATAAAGACCACCTTTCAAACCTAACACTTCAGATAAACCAAGGATACTGACCATTTATGCGGCCATTTAATAGTGATTCTTCAGCATATTTACTATAGCTGTATCAAAATGCTGAATAAGCTCGCACAGTATTTTATAAATCAATATCCTGTGCGTATTTGTGTAAGCTTTCACTTCCGGCATGTGACATAATTTGTAAATGATCAGTAGGTATTAATAGAATGTCATGTAGGGGACGTCCATTTATTATATAATTAATGAAAGGATGGATACGTTTTATTACAAATATTGAACTTTCCCTCTTTTTACATGAACACATTTCGTTTTTTGCCATTTAATCCTAATGTAAAGGCTTTGAGAGCTTTATAGCATCAAATATTGAGTCACGCTTCGCAACGAGGGGAGGGGCTCGTTGTGACGTGACATTCCGTGACGACTATGACGTCATACTCAAGTAAATTACCATCTAATAAATACCTGAGATCGGTTCAATATTAGTTTCCGCTCATGGTTTCAATGGGGAAGTCGATGAAAACGATATACTGTTGTGAATTTTCTTTATTTGTAACCCTATTCATACGGAAATTGCGCATCCACATCAGGGGTTATATTCACAGTACGTAAATTAAATGCACAAAAATTCCATCATCCAACAGTAAAGCCACATTTGCTTGTATTTTATATATAATAGAACGGGTTAATTGCACCCGTGGAAGTAAGGCCGCATTTAGTATCTATAAAAGGAAGCATGGGAAAATAAATGCAAAGAAATAAAAAGTGACTACTTACTTTATGAACGCCCCTTGGAATAAAAATTTTTAGGAAATGTTGCGCGATACAAGTACGCAAAATTGGTTCATCCGCATTCCTGGCTGTGGAAAGAACATGAAAGCATTCGAAAACGCTTATTCGATTTGAAAATCAAAGATTAACGGCTGTGATCGGTTATTTCATGTTAATAAGAGGTAATTTTTCCCTGAAGAAAATTTCAGCTTCGTAATTGTAATAATTAAGATTGTGACGTCAGTGCACGGGTTTTGTGTACGTGGTTCATCGATTCTCCAGATTTATGGTTTGGTTTTCGTATTGATTGTTCGCTGAAAACTCAAACGTCATTGTTGCGTTTTTTCAGTAACAGGTGTGAGTAAATGGATAGGCCTAAAGCGGTTACCGTGGTTAAAGAATTGCCAGATCGGTAAGCCTATATGTGATTGGTGTATCAATACCTGACCTTTGTGCATATGACATTGGGTCGAATTTATACATTACCATTTCAGGAAAAGTTGTTGGGTGTGTTTTGCTTCCGAAGATGACGATTTGGATGCGACTTGGGTGAGACCTTGCCGGTGTAAAGGAACCACAAAATGGGTCCATCAGTTATGTCTTCAGAGGTGGATTGATGAGAAGCAGCGAGGAAATAATGCAACCAAAGTATCATGTCCTCAGTGTAACACTGAGTACATAATTGTGTTTCCTTCATTAGGTATATATACTGACACATCCGCAGTACATATTATGTATGTATTTTATTAGATCCCTTTTTTTCTGTGATTTTTATCGTCGAATTTAAATTTTACATAGCAACGCCCCCTGAAACGAAATACATATAAACATAATGATTGTCAGCGTTAGGGAAAGTGTAAAAAATATTTATAAGTACTTTTAATTCATTAAATTAAGCCATTGAAGAGCTTGTAAAATATACATATACGTAATTACCTTTTGTTGAAAAAGTTTTGACCTGGAAAAAGTCCAGAATCGATAATTTACATCATATACATTTAATTTTAAAACAATGTTGGACGATGATGGTATCCAATTCTAGGTACATTTGTGTACGTGATGGATGTCACAGATCATGTGATATACCGAGTATGTCCTTTTGTCGCTGCTGGAATCGTAGTTGGATCCATTTACTGGACAGCTGTGACATATGGAGCAGTCACAGTCATGCAGGTGGAAAATACACTTCGAACCACCGTACATTAGCATTTGAAGTACCAGTGAATTCAATGAAATGTACGTTTTACGTGTGTAGGTACTTGGCCATAAGGAAGGACTGTCTGTAATGGAACAAGCAGATCCCCTTTTCTTGCTGATAGGTCTTCCAACAATTCCCATCTTTTTGGTTCTGAGCAAGATGATACATTGGGAAGATTATGTCTTGCGTCTATGGCGGCAACATTCATCTAAAATTCCTCTAATCAAATACTTGTCCCCGCAAAGGTTGTTGCTATTTGGTATTGTTGGACATTGACCGGTTATGAATCTAGCTTCATGTTTGGTAGCAGCCGTAGCCGTATCCTGGAACAGGATAGGATACCGATGGAACCACAACCTCTGACTGACCCTATTTCGGCAACTAGAGTTCTGTGTGGAGCTTTGATGCTTCCCACCATAGCTACATTGTTTGGAAAGTTACTGTTTGACAATGTCCAGTCAAATTTACAAAGAACATTGATGGTAACCAAAACGGCTTTAATAATGGTTAGTGCTACAATTTAAAGATTTTGTGCATTTCAGGGTGGTATAGCTTTCATAACAATCAAGGGCGTTTGCAAAACCTACTATAAACACCATAAATATATACAACAAGTACACCGTTCAATCTTGGATTACGAAGAAGTTAGTACGACTGTTACACCAGATACAGCCAGCGATCACGACTGATACAACGTTGCCAATGAATAGTCTACTAAAAATTAGCATGGCATTGCCAAGGTTAAAATTGTTCACCCAGAAGGGCAATATAATCGTCAAGTTAAAATGGTAATTAAATTTCCATCATTAATGTGGTTGTAAACTACCTGCAGTTTTCAAGCAACATGCTGTACTACCAACTTGTGTTTTAAACAGGAATAAATTTCATTGTTTCCCTGTGTTTTGCTTGCATTTTACTCATGTTGCATCTCAATCCAGTATGGACTGCAATCCTCAACAATATGATTATTATATTTGGAACAAATACAGAATTGTTAATGAAATGGTGGCAAACATATCTGTTATTATAATAATCAAAACAACTTGCCTAAAAGTTGTTTCTATGATTATATAAGTATCTTGAAAATTATGCAGTTCTAAGAGACAACTTGCTGAATAATATTTTGCGAGTTAGAATTAGTTGCCCGAGACAACTGTTTGATGTTCAGGAATGGCTGCACCAATGGAAACAATCCCATTTGACTTTTAAAATCAGTGATATCTTCAATCGTCGATGCCTACAGACAATTTATCGAAATATACTAATTATTAAGGAGCATGATTAACATTAGCATACCTGAGCTGTGATTGATATCTGTTGAAGACTATCAATTGTGTTAGGAACATTTTCTTGGCTAGAAACTTCATTGGCTGATGATGAAACGTGAACAGCAAGTTTACGACGTTTCCTTGCCTCGTTTGAAAGAAACTCCTACAGTGTCCCACATTTTTAAAGCAACATCACAGACACATTTATCGTGCATAAATATTACCTTAAATAGGTGTAAAACATCTTCCTTTGTAATAGTTTTCAGCTCTGCGACTTCAAGGTTGTCTTAATGAAAGAGATTATTTGATTATAATCAAGTTCACCTAGTGTCATTAATTATTATTAACTGTACAATACCTCGGTCAAAATTGTATTGTTGATTACTTATTTCAAACCAGTACTTTGCATTAAGACAATTCAAATTCTTAGGTTTCTCCAATCGGATGACAGTTAACGCTGCTTTGTGCCGGGAGAATTCCTCATCACTAAGGTCTTTAATGCATGTCTGAAAAATTACTCTGTTACCCACTAGCAACTATATTGTGTTAATAATTAAACTTGCCTCAATGGATTTTAAAAAAGCCTCGATTCTTCCATCAACATAACTTGGGTGTCGGTCCGACTGCACGACGAAACAAATGCCTTGCGTACCATTGCTTCTTCTAATAAAGCAGGCCACTATGTAACCTAACTGTTCCATAGTTCTGAGAATGCTAAAAAACGGTTCATTTATGATCTGATTAATGAGTTCAAGCAGCATATTCGCTCTTGCATCCTGCAATCCGAACTGGAAATATGCATCTATGCATGAAGTGCTGTGCACACTGTCTTTGTTCTTGTAGATGTAATTACAACCTGAATTGTTTTAGCTAGTGTACAGCGTCAATGTGTAACACATTTCATTTCAAAAATGTTTATTTCTATGCATGCAATCACCTACCGTCAGGTAACTGGATTTCCCTGTCTCGCACTAACTCGCTGGCAATTAGAGGCTTAGTCTCCATAGAATCCAATAAACGATTCTCAACCACTGCTGTCAATTCCAATGCGTTCTGTGGGAGTTAATATTACAGTTACTATGTAGTACATCAACAATTGAGCATGTCAAAAGTTTGTTTCTTTTGATCACCTGCTGAGTTAAGTTTCCGTGAATGAATGTCTCTATGTGCACGCGTGAAAGTAACAGCGCAAGGAAATTTTGCATGCAGTCTACTGTAATATCTGAAATTATTCTTTTAATCTTAAAGTACATGCATGGTCATACCAAAAATTGTGATTTCAAGTTTTACTTGGCGCACCATGGACAGTTTCTAACCGTTCCGTAAATGTCCAAGCCCTTTCAACAAGCAAAGTATTCGCGTAGTAATTTGCGTGCACATTTGGCTGATCAAACCGGAAGTTACTCAGATTTCTGACATACTATAAATAAACAGAAGCAAAGAATATTCACATTGTGTACTGTAATACTAATTAAAGTATAATACACTGACACACCATTTCTTTGATGACATCAAACCGCTTACTGTCCACTTCAAAAGTGACCACCTTTTCCATGATTTTATCTAGCAATATTTGCTGTTTATCATTATAACCTTCCACGTTCAACTATATAAAAATACACCTGTTAAACATAACAATATAAGGGCGCAAAATACCTTTTAGGACTGTCTTACCAAAATACCATATTCTGTACTGCCCAAAGAGTATATTAACCCAGCTAGATCGGCAGCATAAGCATATTCATTAAGGGCATCCGCAAACAGCTCCACAAGTATGCAAGTCATGTTCACATGCACTGGATCCACGTACACCAATGGGCTTTAAGAGTTAAGGAATTAAAGCAATAATTAATGAATATTTCTTGTTTGTTTTGTAAGATATCAACCTGGTTATATGAAATGTAAGAATTGCTTTTGGAAGATGAAACTCATTGTCTTGTTTGAACCAAATCCTTGACAATGGCGTATCCTGAACCGTAATTAAAATATATTCATACTCATCAATAGGACAAAAATACTTGATATTATTAAATTACCTTAATTAAAATGGGCAACCCACAACAATCCTCTTCTTTAGGGACAAGCTCAAAGCTTGCGGGAATGAACTCGTTTTTCAGTGGAAGGTGAAACTTTGAGTCTGGAGTAATATTTCGCCAATTCTAGAATTATCGCAATTGATTCTTAAGCAATAGCAATTAATAGACGTTACTTTAATCAATAAATTTAAGTGTAAACCCGAATATATACTTCTAAAAGTCCCTCTGAAACTGGCTTTGTATAATATGATGTTCCATAAAACGGTTCAGTCAGATCAGCACTGGCTTCAAATTCCTGGCTCACTAATGTAATTCTAAATATAAACATATGCATATGTAATTCATCAGCCTAAAAAGTTGTTGAAGGATTTATTTGTATCTATATATGATGAAATCCACAAACCTCACATTATCCGGAACCAATTTCTCCAAGATCATATTGATCAACTCTGGCTTATATTCTTCCACTATGAAATGCCTACTAACTGCTTCTTGCATTGGACAATCCTGGTTTAATTAAGTTTACGAGAACATTGTAGATTATATTAAAATCTGCCATATTTTGTTTGCATCACATATATTTAAAATAGCAACAAACATGAAGATTTGCAGCAAGTGAACAAGTGCACACTTCTGGGAATTCCTTGTCTTGGAAACGGAATTCCATGGCAGATATATCCTGCAGCTCACGAAATATCCATTCTTGTGGTCCTTCATTTCGTAACATTGCCAAATATTCAAACACATGCATAGCAATTTCTTCAATATGGTCTGCTAAATTGAGTAAAAACATGCAGAAAATTACATTTACAAAAATACATACAGTATAAATCAATCCATTAAATTTACAGAATAAATTAAAATTACCAAATCCTTCCATACTGAGCTCCATTTCAACAACAAAAAAATTAAACCCTTTCGCTCCTTCTTTCTGCCCTGCCATCAACGAGTTCACCCAGCCTATTATTGCCAAAATTGAATGATTTCACATTCTGAGAAATGTGTCAAAATTTTAATACCAACCCTTTTCTTTTAGTTTGGAAAAAATACTACCCGGTCCTTCGTGGCCAATCAAATTTGCCAAATAATTTTGAGGCTATAAAATATAATTATTAAATTCGGTAAGAAAATTACAAATTTACTCTTCATTGAGCATTTAATTCTTTCAAATATATGCTCCTACGTTAGTTTTGTAAAATTTCCTGGTATCTTGGATTGGAAATGTCATTGTCATTTCGCGAATGTCTTTCACTGGAACAATACAAGTCCACACTTTCACTTGTTCAGGTCCAAATGGGTGATTGAGCCATTCAGGAACAGCTACATTTTTGTTTTCAACACCAGAGAACAGATCGACAACCATGTTCTGCAAGTCGTCCAAAGATTCTATATAACCAGAGAACACGTTTCAATGTTGAACAGACACTAGATTAAATTCAGTTAATAAAATAACAAACCTTTTCCTAAAACTGCTAGTGTCATAATATTAGCAGAATACCATGTTGAGTGAAACTTCAGAAGCTCATTACGGACATCAATTCCTCTTGATTGAGGAATTGTAAACAGGGTTTCCCTGTTTCCTGATAAAGCATGAGATATTTTGCTGAGTCAAAAGCATAATTTACAACTATATTGCTAGCAATTGTTCTCGGTCTACGGTGCATGAAAGGATTACAATTAATATTATTGATTAAAACAAACCAGATCCAAATTTTTTGTAAGCATGATCCTCCATAGAACTTGATCTTTCCACCTGATCTATCCTCAAGAAGTCATAGCTGACATTGTTTTCGTACTCAGAATTAACAGCATTCACCTCTCTTTCAGTTGCGCTCTCGGTGAAAAGCGGGCATTTGAAAAACTGGGAAAACCTGAGATAATAGTCAAATTAATTTCCTGCTCAGAATGCAAACATCAAACAGTGTCCAAAATTACATATTCAATACCTATCCAATGCACCAAACAAATTATCTGCACACACTTCAAAATAGAAATTGGTATGATCATCGCTGGTCAAAGCATTTGCAGAACCTCCATTTTCATTCAAATATTTCATGTATTCATTCTCAGTGGGATACTGGATTATATATGTTTAAAAAACACAGATGAACTGATATTATACACATACATTAGAAATAATATTACGTACCTTTTCAGTTCCCAAGAACAGCATGTGTTCGCAAAAATGAGCCAAACCTGGCAAATTGTCCGGATCACTCATAAAGCCTACAGTAACATTGAACAAATATTTAATTCTCAAGTTTAAAAAATGCAATATTACATCTTTTTAATAAAACTTTCAGTTGTCTGCAATGTTCATTGAGCTTATTATTAGATTGCAGATCATATGAACTAAATTTGCAATACAAAATTATAAAGTTAAAATCAATTCAATATTAACTTACCAATATGTACATCAAGAGTAGCTGCAGACTTATCAGATGATTTGTCACTAATTAGGATTATTTTCATCTGATTCGACAGTTGTAAAGCACGGTATTCTCGATCATCTTGTACCGACTTGATAATGTCATCCACAACATTCACAATAGGATTTGACATTCTGAACAATTTGTCTGCAAAAAAGAATGAGTTAGTTGAGGGAAAAAAGAACAAGTTGGATGTGGAAAAAGGAACGAGTTTTGTCTTTAATTTAGCAATCGTACGCAGCAGGTCAAATCGGAAAAAAATATTGATTGATTCAACACGCGCATTGAATTACTCTGATACTTTTTCAACACTTGAAAGTGGCCAATTAGCAAATGATGTGCTGTATTCTGTTATTTAATAAAGGTTACAAGAGTTTTAAAACAACAAACTCCAGACCACTTGTGATATAGCATTATAGATAGTCAATGTTGTCTCCCAGCAACAAAAAGAAAAGAAAAAGTCATCGATGAAAGAAAAGTGTTGACATACTATTATTATTTGCATTCAAAGAAAAGTTTACAATTTTCACTTTTACCTGAATGTTCATTAATATAGGTGTATTTCTCAGCGAAGCAAAGAAACACGGTAGCCAATACATGCAATTGTTGATTTATTTGTGAGTGTGCGTAGTCAAGGACATGAATAATATTCGATTTTTAGTTTCTATGTTACCCTAACAACAATGGCTCTCAGTAACAGCACCATCTGCAAAAACAAATCCACAGTGATACCTCGGTTTATGGAATTAATTAGTTCCAAAAAAATTAGTCATCAAAAATTTTTGCAATTGAAATCAAGTTTTCCCATACGAAATAAAGGAAATAGAAATAATCTGTTTCTGTAACCAAAAATCTAATTAAAGATTCATTTCCCGCATTTTAAATACAATTTAAAATATAGAAAATAATTTTGCATGGATAAATCAATTAAAACTTATGTTTGAAGTTCTATGGAATTTATTTCTCTCATACATCAGCACATTTATAGTAATGAAGACTTTTTTGGGTAATCATGAGTGAAGTTCGCATGATTTTCATGTGTGCCAAATGAAAACAAACACCAACTGAACATTCATAGAACCTTAATTTATTCATGACGAGTCAAGATTCTTTACGCAAGATATCATTGATACAAACATTCTACCTAAATAACTTCAAAATTAATCATGACGCATCTGTCTCATTAGACAATTTAAAATAAAAATATTTCAAAGCTTAGATCTGGTCGCCGCAGCCAGCTGCTTGATGTTGAGGAATGGCTGAACCAGTGGAAACAATCCCATCTGACTTTTAAAATTTGTGATGTCGTCAATCTTGGATGACTGCACAGGAAATTCAAAGATAACAAGGTTTATTCAAGGCTATCAAACAACTTATTTAAAATGTAATAAAAGAATGAAAGGACCTGCGCCGCCAGTGAAAGTGGAACCAGACCATCAATATTTTCCGACCCATTTTCAGGATTTACAGGTCTACTGGCAGTTGAGACCACATGAACAGCAAGTTTATGTCGTTTCACGGCCTCCCGAGAAAGAAACTCCTGGAATTCAAACCAATTAAAACAAAATATTAATCAGATTATACCGGATTATTATACCTTAAAAAACTGTGAACATTCTTCTTTCGTTACAGTTTTCAGCTCGGCAACTTCAAGGTTATCTTCACAAAATAAATTTAAAAGCATTACACAGTGATTAAGGACACGAAAGAACACAGTGGAGGTTTTTATTGTGAACTATGAACCTTTAGTTATATTGAAGTATAATGTTAAAACGGAGAGCACCAAAATTAATGACAATAAACAGTTTAGGGTAATAAAAATCCCACTGTTGCTCTTCATATAATTCGACTACAATACCGCGATCAAAATTGTATTGTTGAGAGCTGATTTCACTCCAGTACTTTGCATTTAAGCTACTCAATTTCTTTGGTTTCTCCAAACGGAGGGCTGCCAAAGATGTCTTGTGACAGGCAAATTCTTCATCACAAATTTCTTGAATGCAGGTCTACAAATTCCAACAAACTCACATTATCTGTACGTGATGCGCACCTGTTGGTACTTCAAAACACCAATAATAGCAAAAAATCTAACCTCCATAGAGCTTATGAATGCTTCAATTCTTCCGTCAACATAACTTGGATGTCGGTCAGATTGAACCAGGAAACGAATACCTTGCGTTCCATTGCTTCTCCGGATGCTGCTCATGACTATGTATCCCAACTGTTCAACAGTTCTGAGGATGTTAAAGCATGGCTCCTTTATGATTTGACTAATGAGTTCAAGGAGGACATTTGCTCTTCCATCTTGCATTCCACACTGATAATAGGCTTCTATACAGGAACTGCGGTGTGCACTGTTCTCACATTCGTAGATGTAATGACAACCTGGAATAAAATGTCAAATGAATTAAAATGATTTGTTGTAGCGTATTTAATTAACTAATGACCGACCATCAAGTAACTGAATTTCCCTGTCCCGCACCAACTGACTGGCAGTGAGCGGCTTTGTGTGCACCAAATCTTGCAAACGATTTTCAACTATTGCTGACAAATCCAGTGCATTCTGGAAAATAAAAAAATATGTCAAATTTTGCTTCTTCAGACATCAGTGTTGTGAAAAGTAATGGCATACATTTACATGCATATCAAAAAAATATATACAGTTTTGGGTTCAAATTAACTTTGTTCTGCTTATTATAAGTTGGGAACGTTTCTCATGGTCACCCTGTTTCATCATAACGAGTGCAGATAAATTAATTACAACCTGTCGTGTCAAGTTTCCGTGAATGAATGCCTCTATGTGAAGCCGTGAAAGCAACTGCGGAATGAAGCGCTGTACACAGTCCGCCGTTATATCTGAAATCATTACAATTTGTCAACAAATACTCTTTCGCACCCTAAAAATAACATTACAAAACAAATCGTCATACCAACAAAGGACATAAAAGGAGTATTGGTCGTATTAATTCTACAAAACTTCCCATTATAATTTTACACACCATGAGCAGCATCCAACAGTTCCACATTTGTCCAAGCTTTTTCAACTAGCAGCAGATAAACATAGTAAGCTGCGTGCTTTGGTGGTTGCGCAAGTTGGAAGTTATTCAGTCCTCGAATATACTAAATGTAACAAATGGCATCACACAGTGCCAACAGAAGAATCTTTCAATAGAGATCCTTACAGTCTCTTTGATAATGTCAAACCGCCTGCTGTCCACTTTGAAATTGGCCAGCTTTTCCATTATTTTATCCAGCAGAATATGCTGCTTATCATTGTAGCCTTTCACATTCAGCTACCAATAAAACACAAGTGAAATAATTAAACCTACAAATAAAGTATAACTGTATGGATAATAAATGCGTGTTGCGTACATGAATACCGTATTTTGTACTAGCCAAATTGTAACCCAGCCCAGCCAGCTCGGCAGCATATGCATATTCATTAAGGGCATCCTTAAAAAGCTGCACAAGGATGTAAGTCATGTTGCAATGCACCGGGTCCAAGTATGCCAATGGGCTTTTAAAGTTAAACAACAGTTATAGTAAATTAGTTCTACATAGTTCAAATAAATAATATCACACAGAAACAAACCTGGTTATTTCAAACGTCAGGATTGCTTTTGGAAGGTGAAATTCATTGTCTTGCTTGAACCAAATCCTTGACAATGGAGTATCCTAAACAGACGAAAATAAAGTATTGCAAAACTACTCTTGGCGCATAGGAATAGATAATTTACCTTAATTAAGATAGGCACTCCACTAGCATCCTCCTGCTTAGGGGCAAGCTCAAAGTTTGTAGGGATGAATTCATTTTGAGGAGGAAGTTTGTATTTTGAATTTGGAACCACATTTCGCCATTTCTTCAAATAAGCCATCATAATTTTAAACGAAGGTTATCTCACAATTTAAGTGTCACTAATGTTGCTGCCATGTACCTCTATCAGTTCTTCTGAAATGGGCTGTTTCGAATACTTTGTACCGTACCATGGTTCCGTTAAATTGGCAGTGGCCTCAAATGTCTGGCTCACCAATGTAATTCTAAATAATTTTCAAATATCAGCACATATGCATCCTTGGTAAAGAAATCAGTTAGTAAAAATAATACAAACTTCACGTTATCTGGGACTAATTTGTCCAAGAGCATATCTATCAGCTCTGGCTTGTATTCTTCCAAGAGGTAACACCCACTAATTACTTCATTCATAGGATAATCCTGGCAATTTACACACAACAATTACAATCGCTGAATTATGGCTCACACCTACATTTGTGACCCACATGAAGATTCCCAGTAAGTGAATAAGTATACATTTCTGGTCTGTCTTTGTCTTTGAAACGGAAGGTCATAGCAGCCAAATCTTGTCCTTCACGGAAAATCCACTCCTGTGGTCCTTCCCTTCGGAGCATTGCCAAGTACTCAAACACATTCGCCACAATTTCCTCAACGTGCTCTATTAAAAATTCAAAATATCACTTATCCCACTATTGAGATTCAACATGATTTACACAGTATATAGTCAAACGTTTGTATATAGAATCGATCCAAAATTACCAAATCCTTCTTGGCTAAGCTCCATATTGACAACAAAAAATTGAAAGCCTTTTGCCCCAATTTTCTGCCCTCCAAACAACATGTTAACCCAACCTATCACAACAACATAAATGTGAATCTGCAATCAAAGGAATGAATCAATAGTGTCAAAACTTTTATACAAACCCTTTTCTTTCAGTTCAGAAAGTAAACTACCTGGTCCTTCATGACCAATCAGATGTCCCAAATAATGACCAGGCTATAAAATACCAGACAATAATTCATTACAAGGTACAATGCTGCGCATGCAATGGATTGCATTTCTTTTTTTAAAGCTTACACTGCTTTTATAATATTTATCAAGATCAGGGATTGGAAAAGTCATTTCCATTTTGCGAAGATCTTTAACTGGTACGATGTAAGTCCAAATTTTCAGTTGGTCAGGTCCCAACGGGTGATCGAGCCATTCAGGAACGGTTACATTTTTGTTTTGAACGTTGGAGAAAAGCTCAACCACCATGTTCTGCAAGTCATCCAAGGATTCTATCCAATCAGATCACAACAGATCATCCATTGTTGAATAATTAAAAAAGGGAAATAATTCTGTGATGAATTGATGCAGTGATAAGATTTCAAACCTCTTCCCAACACTGCAAGTGTCATAATATTCGCAGAATACCATGTTGAATGAAACTTTAGAAGTTCATTCCGTATATCAATTCCATTTGACTGAGGAATTGTGAACAGGGTTTCCCTGTTTCCTGGAATTCATATCAATTTTTGTATAAGTTCTAACAACACACAATGAAATGTGTCAGTGTATAATGATGATGATGATAAATACCAGCTCCAAATTTTCTGTATGCATGTGTATCTTTTGAATTTGATCTCTCCAACTGATTTATTCTCCACAAGTCGCTGTTGGCATTCTTTTCGTGCTCTGAATTGACAGCATTCACCTCTCTTTCGGTTGCGCTCTCAGTGAATAGCGGACCCAGAAAAAACTGCGCAAACCTTCAAGCAACACCAAAATGAATATACGTATTACAATACAACACTGCAATATCGTAGTCAAGAAATTCTGTTAACTGCAAATATGAAGTATCACCTGTCCAATGAACCTGGGAGATGATCACTACAAACTTCAAAAAAGTAAGTCGTATGATCATCGCTAGTGAAAGCATTTGTGGAACCACCATTTTCACTTAAATATTTGTTGTATTCATTCTCATTTGGGTACTGCGTGGGAAATCGTAATTGAGTAAAACATATGAACATAAAAAAAGTAACATTCACATTGAGGAAATTTGTACCTTTTCAGTACCCAAAAACAACATGTGTTCGCAAAAATGGGCCAAACCTGGCAAATTCTCGGGATCACTCAAATGACCTGTACAAAACGTTAGCCAAAACAGCAATAGAATGTATACATAGCTCTATGGTTGTTATAGATAAAGATGAAATTTCCATATTGATGAAGTTAATTAATTTACCAATATGAACATCAAGAGTTGCTGCCGATTTATCTGTTGATTTGTCACTAATCAAGACGATTTTCATTTCATTAGACAGCTGCAAAGCACGATAGTCTCGATCATCTTGTTCCGACTTGATGATATTCTCCACAACTTTGACCACATTTGGATTAGACATTGTCAAAACTTGACGTCTGCAAATGCAGAATAAATTCAGTTTACTGGTTTCAGTGCTTGTTATTTATATATCAGATCGACTATTGCAAAACAAACAATTCCTTTGGATCCTAGCAATGCATGAACAAAATATACAACTTTTATTTGATCGAGCGCATGTATTGATCTTCAACAAAATTTATTACCACCAAATAACTCATAAGCTCATATCTATAATCAGAAACAAATAACGAACAATTTCGTCCAGTTAATTTATATTTATTTAATTATTAATTTTGTTTATATTACAAAACATTACTGAAATCACACGCTTCAGTAATATTTCTCCAACATTTTGAAGAAGCTGGTCCAAATTTCTAAGGTCCAATTTAAATGAATTTGGCAATGACAAAATAATTATATATAGGGAAAATAATGAATTTGATGACACGTTGGCACGTATATAGATCCAAGTACAGATTACATGCAAGTGAAACTTGGTTCTTAAACAATATAAATTGTTATTATATAACAACTATAGCTATTTTTCAGGCGAGTAATTATAATTTATACTGCAATGGGCGCCATACGGTTGGTTCAATGGCACTCCTAGTATGGTAATAAATAAAAATACGTATGGCTTATTTCACCTGATTGCATTAGTTTTCATAAACAACTTCACTAAGGACGTTGCCTTATTAACGCAAAACATTGAAGAAATAACACACGAGTTAAATATACATACAACTCCGTCGATTTCTACTTCGCAGGCGGTCTATTACCAATGCTATATTTCAAAGACGCTAAATTTACTTGGACAATTATGGTGCCTGAAATGCAGCGCCACCTACGAAATGCTGCTCAACACGAATTGCTGTGTTATTATTATGGCGCCACAATTAAAATTACAAACAATAATAAATAAACCCATCCTATATTATAATTCCAAGTTATAACAAGAGTGGTTATAAGTATTGTGGACAGGTTATAAAATAGAGATGGCCTAAATTATTGGCAATAAGCCAGATTATTAATGGTATTCATTTTAGGAAAATGAGTCAGCATTTAATTTCCAAGAACATCCATCGTCTACAATGACTTCATAAAATATACAGTACTAAAACAATCTGTAAACCAAATTATAGTCTGAATAAATTCCATATCCATATTTTGAAAACTACTAATTTGTTTAAAAAATTTCATCAATTGTTAATTAACGCATTTTAACAAATCTAATTCTATATGTAACATTCACAAATTCAAGCAAAACACAGCATTTAAATGAGACTACGAATTTCAGAACTTCACTTAAAATAACATGCATTAATAATTGAATTTATTCTCAATTTAGTTAGGTTATATAATAAATAATTACGTAATCATTTAATAATTCCGAATACTATAAGGAAATTAGCAATATTTCGGAGAAATCAATCCAATGCGCTCGTATCATAGTGATGTAAATTACACATTTCGTGTTGACATCGCAAAGTTTCTAAAATTCTTAATAACAATTGTGCCGTACCTTTCACAAATAAAGATTGTCATTGCTAAGTGCCAACATAAAAGATAACCTCCAGCCGAGCGTTTCAAAAAATTTCCTCATAAAAGAAATTTGACATTGGATGATGTCATCGTCATGCGAACGAACGATTAAAAAACAAGTTTGTTTTGTAGGATGCAAGTACAACAATTTGAAAAACATCCACGCAAGACACCAATTGAATTTCACCATCTACTGCCTTTTATATAGTGAAAGTTCATCCCCACAGTCATTATAGAACAGCGTATCAATCTGATCAATCTGCATGCAAGTGATGGCCATCGATGTCTTTGGAATATTCAGCTTCCCAATTTGGCTTGCTGTTGGGATAGTTTTGTTTACAGCATTTTACATGTACGTAGTAGTTATTCTGGCTATTTTTATGTTTTACTGTTGAAATGACAAACTGTGTTCTGGTAATTGACATCCGGCAATGCAATTATGTATTCTCAAATAGTTACCGAACATGGAACTTTGCCTATTGGACATCACAAGGTGTCCCAACAGATAACCCATGGCCTATTATTGGAAGTATGGGAAGAAGATTTATACTAAAACAGGTAAGAAAAAATCATAGCTTGTCCTTCAAGATACGAATTAAATTTTTGAACGTAAATATCTAATATTGCACCCTACACTTCGTAATGTAACTGCTACTTTGGGCTATTTTATTTTCATAGACTGTACATGATGATGACAACGCCATATACAAAAAAGTTGGACCAATATGGGGGTAAGAAATTCTGATATAGAACAGAATCAATTTAATTTATATTATAAGATCAAAACAAATTTTGTATATGAAACAGTACTATAGAGGGCAGAAAACCAGAATTACTGGTTGCTGATCCAGAGCTTCTCAAATTAATCCTCATCAAAGATTTTAACTACTTTGTAGACAGAAGGGTAGGAGCTATAGGAACCCTGAATAAAATATTTCGTTTAATATTTTAAATATATTCATTTATTTTCTGCATGAATGGGGCAGGAGTTTCCATTTGATATCGGGGATGTCACCCTTGAAAGAATGCTTACAACTCTTAAAGGTGATGAATGGAAACAAACCAGAAATATTCTCTCGCCAACATTCACATCGGGGAAATTAAAACATGTATTGTATTATCATGCAATGTAATCTACAGGGTGCCTATGCACTATGCACTGTAGGTAAATGTATTTTACATTGATTGCAGATGAGCAATTTTATGGAGGAAGCAGCTCAAAAGTTGATGAATTTTTTAGAAAATTCCGATGCAGTCAAAGAAGGAATGAACATGCAACCGTAATTATCAAGTAATTATCTGAATTGGATGGGTATATACGTATATGTAGTCTATTATTTCATGAACAGGAAATATTCGGCATACACAATGGACATAATAGCAAATTGTGCCTTTGGGATTGAAATCAACTCGTATGATGATAATGACCAATTTGTCCTCTACGTAAAAGATTTTTTCAACCAAAAGTTCAATCTGAAACTGGTTCTTGTCTGTATGTTTACATTTTACCTTTCATTATAATACATAGTTATAGTTTTGTATTTTAACCTTTTACTTTTAACTCTCCAGTGTTATTCCCATTTCTGAACAAATTCATAAACGCTTCCCTATTCCCTGCTAAATCCTACAATGCTTTAAAAAAGATCGTCATGGACGTTATTCAGATGAGAAAAAATGAGAAAACGGTAGCGTAATGACATGTGTTTCTACATATAAGGCTATATAATAGCATTCATAATTAATAATTACTGTGGGATTTCTGTACGTTATAGAAGCGCAATGATTTTCTTCAATTGGTATTGGATGCTCAAATTGAAGAAAAGCAATTGGCCGACATGGAAAATGCACATACAAAAGGAAACAAAAGTAAAATACCCAGAAATTGACTGTTGCCGTTATTAATTTGAATATTGACAGTAATTTACTTACTTATACTAACATATGTATATTAAACCTGAACTTTCTTAGTTCTAACAGAAGACACTGTCATAGCTCAATGCATGCTTTTCCTCTTGGCTGGATTTGATACAGTAGCAGCAACATTAAATTTAATATTCTATGTACTGGCATTACATGAAGAATGCCAGCAGAAATTGATTCAAGAAATAGACAATGCCATAGAAGAACATGTAAGTACATACATAATGGGAACTACAATTAATTTTAACGCTCCCATCATGGTTTAGAATTAGTATTACAATTCAGTCAATATTACTATTGTTCCCGATTTAACTGTGCCATGATATGATTATTTTCAGGGAAGTTTAGGATATGATGCTATAATGAATCTGGAATATTTGGACATGGTGATGTCTGAGACTTTACGGCTATACCCAGTTGCAACCAGGTAAAATATGCACACATAAATTTATGCAAATATAAATGCGACCAAATGGCGAATGGGAAAATTGGTGGTTATTTTGTGGTAATAAGGTAACTGGGAGTTAAACGTTTGTGCACGTAAATTTGCCCTTATTGGAAAAGTCATACTTGTCACACACTTGCTAACCTAAAATTGGCTTCAATTTGTTCTAGTTTCTTTTAAAAAATAGATACACCTTGGTCGCATTTACAGATACTTGAGAGCAGATGCTTTTATACCTCCATTTACCATGACAGGATTGAACGAAAATGTACAAAAGATTACACTCTGGGCAACATTCTTATTAAGGAAGGGATGATGGTAGGCATTCCAGTCTACCCAATGCATCACGACGAAAAATTATACCCAGATCCAGAGGTTTTTAATCCTGAAAGGTAGCCTAGTGTTATTTAAAAGATGCTGTTATACATGTAATAATTTATTAATTGGCAATCAAAACCCAGACATTAATCTGTGCCCATCATGCAGATTCAGTGCAGAAAATAAACACTTGGTGAAAGGCTGTGCTTATCTTCCGTTTGGGGCTGGCCCACGAAACTGCATTGGATTCAGATTTGCAATGATGGAGATGAAAATAGCAATAGCTTACACATTGAGAAATTTCGAAATTCAAAAAACCGACAAAACACCGGTAAGTAATTAAGACAAAAAAAGTATACTATTAAATTCAAGGAGTTTATTTAAAATCTTTCTTAATTGTTTTGTTTCAGGTGCCTTTGGATTTTCTTCCAAATGTAGGGTTTTTGAAGCCAAAGGAGGGCAAGGAAATAATTATTAAATTAGTCAAGCGAGAACACGGCAAATGTTAAAATAATTAAAATGGATTCATAGCAATTTTATATCATGTAAAAAACTAACTAATGGAAGTTATGGAATCAAGAATTTCATGTAGCTGTGAGACAAGATCATAAATTACCAGCAATTAAATTACATGCTGTTCCTGTTCGCATTTATATAACAGTATTTTTAAAAGATGTTTTGTATACTGTTTTTTTCTATATAAATGTTTTTTTGGAAGACATTTACAATGATGCTTATTTATGGCGCTAGATGACGCCACTACAACTAATACACTGCTCCTCCAGGCTCTGCAGGAGGCGATTTATTTTTATTTTTAACTTCCTGTGCCTACAGGGGCGGATCCCTCACTATAACTTGTTATATAATTACTTAAATTATGTCGAGATTTTGTTTGAAAACATGGAAAATGTCGATTCTCCTGCTTCTGGCAGCTTTGTGTATTTATTTTCTCGTAAACCCATCAAGAACTCATGAAATATCACGAAGTATAACTTTGGACAAAAGCCCTCAAAATGCCTGGCATTACATCTCAGATGTGAACAACTTGAGAAATGCCTATCCCAACATGTACGATTTTTTGTTTAATAATTTCATACAATATATTCATTCCTATGTATTGATTATTGAGACAAATATGTTCAAAATTGTTGATACTTTAGAATAGACATAGACATCAAGAGTGACAACCACAAGCATGATGTTTGGCAATATTCTGCTGACATACATTGGCTGGCACCGTACTTCGGAAAAATTCCGGTTTTTGCCGAATTTACTGTCAAACCGGTTAAAGGACACTATGAAATTCATATACATGCCAAAGCATGCAAATATATTCTGTGTGGTACGTATTTACAATTAATTTGGTATGGATGAGCCCAATGTAGTTGCAATTAACATGCCTGCGTGCGAAATACAAAACGAATTTCTTGGGCCCAAGTTAGAGTACATTTGGCCCATTAATGCCCAATTATCACACACATGCCTCATGACAAACGAAAAATAACTCTGTTATCTCACGCACTTTAGTAATTAAATGCAAGAGTGGATGTCAATTAACCCAGATGTGTATTTTCTTATTCTAGCATTATCACAGAGCATTCTTAGCTTTGAATCACTCGTTGGTCAAAAGAAGGATGGATGTTTGCTAACCCATCATGGAAGATTAACAGTTCCAAGGATTTTAAGTTGGACCATTGCGGATTTCGCGCAATTCCAATGGGCCAATTGGATGCAGATGGTGAAAGGTGCACTGGCGAGTAAGTGACTTGTAATAATTAAAACGTGCATACTCCAGCAACACTAAAGCGCAACATGGCAATAGAGATTTTTGACACCATGAAGATTATCTATAACAATGCCACTTTGTATATCGTTCATGTTCTGATTTAGTATCAATATTTTATAATATGCGTTGTATTTATTTTATTATATTTGTAATGCAAATTAAGACAGATCTGCTTTTGTATACGGGTCATTTTCGTGTTGTAATAATAAAATTACAAAATGACAATAGCTATGGGATGCGAACTTCTCATCACCTAAATAGTGAAGTAAACCCTTGGTCTATGCCTTGGTGCTACCAAGAGATGGTATTATCACTGTTATATAATCATGGTTGCATGTTTATATTGAATGCATGTTGTGTTATATAAGGAATTACATCATTACACGACAAGGCAAATACATACTCCATACAATCTGAACTATTATTTAACAAATTTGTTCATGGTAATTTTGGCAAACAAATGTCTAAAAAGTGCAGATTGTGTAAGAAAATATGAATTTTATATGGTATTTTTGAACACATCCAAAAATACATTCATTTTGAAACCATCCCAAATTTGCACTATAGTGCAAATTGCTCACTGCATGATCCGCCATTTGTTTCTGTGGGGCAAATTATCAATTGAATTTAAAATATAGATAAATACACGGAAGAACTGGGATTTTGAATTTACATACCTAAACTTGTCTTCATGCAAGACAGACATTTATCATTGAAATTTGATTTAAAGTAAATTGGCCAAGAAAATACACTTTCATAGTTGATGTTCTACGCAAACTTCTATAAAAAGTGACCTTATCGATAACTTATAGTACCTGCTACCTTGCGATTTCAATCGTGCATTTTCACATCCAATTCCGGATCAATTGATCAAAAATCGGCCGGTGGCTGTACGTTCAAACATATGTAATTCGAATATGGGGCATGTTTGAACGGAATACAGCTATACGGTAAGTTTTCTCCAAATTTGTCTTGGTTTCATTTTAAAAGGCATTCAGGATAATTAAAATTCACGGATGGACAACAGAAACAAAAGAGATCCACATAAAATAAACATGCATTGTTACAGCTTGTACAGACTTACAGTGAAACTTGAGCCAATCAAAGGAAGGATAAAGTCAAAGGTGCCCCACGCTGCTTTGATATCGAATAAGATCAGGCCATGCCAATAGAACTAGCTTTTCCGTCAGCCAATCAGGGACGAATGCAGCCGCATGACGTCACAATGCGTTATGGGTCGGTGACGATACAGCCTGATGACGTCTCAAGAGTGTAGAGTTGGTGAAATACTCATACGATACAGTGCTACCTTGGAATAGGGTTATCGATATGATCGATAGTGGCGATATGAGGAAACAATTTTTCTAATATGGCGGCGCAGTAGGCTACGTCGTCACGCCTGTAAGTTGAGCGTTGTGAATCGGTGCAGGAATTTAGTGTATTACCTCGGGAAAGAAGGACGGATCGACGGCAGTGCTGGACACGCGATCGATGATCACAGCAGCGACTTGCATAACATGGACTTTGATGAATATGAGTCGCTGCCTACTTCGAACGTTCGAACACACATGGTGGCCGGTGCTGCGGCTGGAATAATGGAACACTGCGTCATGTATCCTCTTGATTCCGTCAAAGTAAGCAAATTGTGTCTACATTTTCATTGCTTTCAAGACGCATTTTCGATCCGCTAAACACGTGACCATGCACGATCTTTAAATTTGTATAATATATTATCCACAATTAATTTTGACAATTATTATACGTGGCATGTTATTAATTCATGGACTGTTTTTTAATGTATTTGTACTGTTATTTGTCTTGTTTCTGTTATATAAATCGAAGGATTGCAACAATATGGAGCACGTACGTTAGAATTTTGTGAGGAATTCGACCCGTTTAGGCCTAAAAGTGGGGTCCATTAATTAAAGTTGAGTTGATGTCGTCATTCGTAATTGTTCTATGTGGAATTCCCCGTAGGATTGAGCCGATTCCTGCAATTTGAGGGGGCAGGGTAAGGTACAGGAAGTGTTTTTTTTATTTGATTCAGTGTTGCACGCGGTGGCATGATTTTCAACTTAGTTACGTAAATGTAGTCTAAACTTTCCGGAAGATGGCGCTCTGATTCTTCGGATTGCGCGCCAACTTCTCATATTTCCGGATTCAGGAGACAAAAAACAAGTGTCGTATACGTAATTTAATTCTAGTAAAATGGGGAAAAAGTCATAACATTTGAAAAAATTTCTACGTAGTAAAAAAGGATGTTTGAGTGATTTGACGGCAGATGGCATTTTAACATCCAGGTTTCTAGTCAATAGCATCACACGTGTGCAAAAATTGTGTATTTTACGTCATTGGTGACATGCACTGGCGACTGGGAAAAAGAAATTGTCTATAGTGCACAATGCCAATTTGATGTTTTGTTCAATGATGACATGTAGGCCATAGAATTGCAAAATACGAATAGTAGTCTTTTTTTATTCAATAAATGTGTGTTAATTTGTAGTTATATAAGGAAATGAATATGGTAAAAGTTGCAGTTTTCGTGGAAAATCAAGTCAGTATTTAGTGGCTTTTTGAAATTTCTCTGCAACATTTGATACATCCTTGGTTGAATGATTCGTGTGCAACTTTTAGTGATTATGTGTCTTCTTTGCAAGCCTTTAATTTAGCAATTATGAAACTTTTCACTATTCTACGACATGTTTATGCATGTATTTTAGGTTTTTCAAGCAAGAACTTGTTTTAACCTTGAAGAGAAAATGACATTTTGATTTTGTTGCAATTTCTGACAGTGTTTCCTCGTACAAAAAAAAATCGTTCATGGCTTGTGTTAATTTTCCTTTGTCTGAACAAAATGTTATTCACATCCTCTTTCTGTGTTCTAGTCTTCAAATAATTAACCTGGTGTGAATTCTCAGAATAAGTGCAATTTCTTTTAAAATTCTTGCCAAGAGTTAATTAATGTTAGTGATAATTTTTGTGTTGTTGAAATATCATTTTGTTTGCTTTATTTTGTATTTTTTGTGTAGTGTGTTGTCCAGAATGGCATCGTAAATTGTGATACGTTTCATTTGAAACTCTTTAATAAATCAAACGTAATCATTTACGATGCTATCTGAAACCCAGAGTCAAAAATTATGAGACGAGATAAAAATAAAATAAAACAGACGAGAAGATGGCGAACAATTTTCAAGCGACTGTTTGTGAAAGCCTTTCTGTCAATGTTGTCTCTTTATAGTGTACCTACTATCTGATGCAACACTTGCATTTACCTATTGATAACACCTGTTGTGTACTTCCAAATGCTGTGGATTGCTACAGTATCTCACCAGTCACAATTTTTCCCTATCACTATGCTGATATAGTGGAAGTTTAATTTTTTTTTCCATCTAAGAATTACATTTTATACGATTGGCATTCTTTATTGGTGGATAAAGCAAACTGGATTTTTCTAGAGCTGAAATTGTTATTTTATTTGTTTTCGTTTTCAGACAAGGATGCAGAGCCTGACTCCAAATCCTCTAGCAACTTATAAAACTATACCGGAAGCTCTGTATAAAATGGTCCGATACGAAGGACTGTTGAGGCCCGTCCGAGGAATGGCTGCCGTTGTTGGAGGTGCTGGCCCTGCTCATGCCCTCTATTTTTCCTGCTACGAGAAAATGAAAGCAACTCTTGTGGGCTCAAAGCCTGGCCATCATCCACTAGCACATGGTAAACTTGATGATTGATTTCTTATTGTTGCCACATCAAAAGCGAATGAAATCCATGTCATGGCTGTACGAGTTATGATGGCAGCTGTACATGTGGTCATCGTAAACAATTGTCAAAGGCAAAATTGCATATACTCTCACAGGATTAGAGTTATTAAAAGGAATAAGCATTAGATCTCCTGCGACATTGCAAACATACAGTACATAATGCAAAAGAACATTTGTACAGATAAGGTTGTGGTTCTGGGTAATTTTTCTGGGACGGTTTGGTGTGATATTAAGGGACATTGAGCTTAGAGTTTGTTGGTGCCTGGTAAATAACAAGTTTATTATCATGTGGGTGAATGTACATTGGGTTACACATCTGTTAGTATCATTTTATTGAGATGGTTATTTATGTGGGTGCAAGTTGGACGTTGTGGTGCATGGCGATTTCCTTTTATCGTTTTTGAAAATGCAATATCTGTCTTTCCTGTTTAATATTCAAGGGAAATGCATTAATAAAATACAAGTTTCAAGATTTAAAATTCAGGTGTAAGCATGCAATAAGCTTTACACCTGTTGAAACTAAATTCTGACTAAGCCCCTTTCGCGAAAGTCCTGAGCCATTGTTTATACATTATATGCATCAGATTGGCTAAACAATGATATTGTAATACCGGAAAGACTTGGTTCTGTTTACTGTATGTTATGTAACCTATTCTTGACATTAGATTTTCCTGATTATTTAAAGGTGTGGCTGGTTGCTTGGCAACTTTGCTTCATGATGGAATAATGAATCCGGCAGATGGTGAGTAATCTCAATAAATTGTAAAAAAATGTATTTGCAAATGTACCAAATGTACTCCAGCATAGGAATTCTTTATACACAGTGATAAAACAAAGGATGCAAGTTTACGGAAGCCCATACCGGAGTTGTTGGGATTGTATACGGACTGTTTATCGATCTGAGGGCTACACGGCCTTTTTCCGCAGCTACACGACACAACTCACCATGAACGTGCCCTTTCAGTGCATCCATTTCATGACGTACGAGTTCATGCAGGACATTTTGAACCCGGAACGTCGATACGATCCCAAGGTGCACGTGATTGCCGGAGCGGTGGCGGGTGCGATGGCCGCAGCGGTTACCACACCGTTAGATGTATGCAAGACTTTACTGAATACCCAAGAGAGTCAAGCATTGCATTTGACTAATCGGACTAGAGTGACTGGCCTGGTTGATGCTGTCCAACTGATCTACAAATGTGTTGGTGTAAGGGGATATTTCCAAGGCATCCAGGCTCGTATCCTGTTCCAGATCCCTTCCACTGCTATTGCCTGGTCGGTGTACGAATTCTTCAAGTACTTCCTCACCCAACGGCAACAGGTAGCGTCACGTCAGCAAGCCGCACCAATTGAGGATGAGGTGCGAGGGTTTGCGTTCGCAGTTTAATATCACATAGGTTTTTTCTTCTACATTCTCTCCTTTCC
>WWPM01014775.1:0-12523 GCA_023279145.1 Glomeris maerens | reverse complement strand
GGAAATGCTTAGGTTTGTAAGTAGGATCTACATAAAATGTGACATCCATAATTCATGTCCCCCACATCTATCCATTGATCAATCATCATGCGTTCCTAATAAAGATGTGGGGGACATGAATTATGGATGTCACATTTTATGTAGATCCTACTTACAAACCTAAGCATTTCCGGACCAGGGTTCATAGGAACTTTAAGTCGTCTTTTTGTGCAGGGAATATACCCTGTCAGTTTGTCCAACGAATTCGGCAACACCCTGTATATGTGTAATTATAATATAACGGCAAAGCTGGACAACAGACCGCAACAGACTTCACCACTGCTAATTGGACGATGCCAGACCTGAATTTATTTATGAATAATGAAAAATAGAAAATTGTTTTGGATCGAAAAAGACAATACTCCACGACGCTCAAATTCAATAAATTAAATCTTAAGGAAACGTGCACTATTGCCAAGAAATGCATAAATAATAAGCATTTCCTAGCATTAACAAAATCCTTGCTTTTCTTCGAACACAAATGCACAGAGTGTACATCAAAAACGCAATACTGACAAACTTATTCATACCGTTATTCTCTTTAATGGCATCACTTTTAAGCCTTCCGCAATTCAGAATGTTCAGATTGCTAAGTTAGCCCAAACAAAAAGATTTGTCAGAACTGAAAAGATTTTTGCGCCGTTAATTTGGTACACTTGTTACTCATGTACACTCTGTACATGTAGTGCGCACTTTACCAAAAATAGCCATACTGTTCAGAAGATGATACATCAATGTTCGTCGATAAGCGGGGTTGCGTCGCCAGTCGGAGTGCTTTCAATCATGGGACTGTTGCTGATGCGAGTTAAAGCAGGGCTGTTCCTGGACATGGACCTCGGAGTGACGCCGCCTCGCGGGGTCACCGAGCCTTGTTGCTGTTGCTGTTGCCTCTGCTTGGCCCACATCTCGGCAGCTTTCTTCCAATCGACAGCCTGCGATGATGAACTGGGTGTCGTATGCGTCCTGAAAATTAGCATGAATTTATAGCAAAGTGTCACTATTTCCACACAAAATTTGCAAACTACCTCTGTTGCTGTTGAGAAGCCGACGAGGACTGCCTGTGAGTAGGAGTTCGAGGAGGAAGAGCAACAGGTTGCGCCCAGGTTTGTGAAGGTGTAGCCTGGTACCTTGGGGTCGGAAGGTTATGAGAGTTGGGAGTGCTGATCGCGTGGTAAGATGGGGTCATCATAGGAGTCGTGATAGGCTGCGGGGAAAAAATCAACATCAGTATCGTAAAAACCAGAATTGACCGTTTTAGTACATCACATGATGGAACTTCCAGATTTGTATTTTGTGCTTGCTTCGACGGAGCCAACAAGTGGCTACCAACTGCGCATGAACACATTAAAAACACAAAAATGGTTCGCTGCAAATCACCAAATGCCCGGTACCGTTTGGTTATGGAAGCTGTAGCTGCCGAAACCGCTCGAATACTGCCCTCCGTGCACTGTAGGAGTTTGACTGGCAACTTGCGACAGAGTGTTGTACACGTGACTCGGCATGTTCTGTGCAGCACGCTGTATGGCTTGCGGATCCAAACTGGCCAGGTTGATGCTCGGGGTGTTGCCAATGAAAGAGGATTGACCCATGGGCGTGCGGCCGGTCGCGCTGGCCGGAGTACCTGTTGCAATGCGTAACGTGTTTGCATGAAACATAGGGAACGGACACACTTTCCGAGTAACACAGAAGCCAACCTGGTATCGGGTCCCGGAAGTGCTCTTTGAACCAGACGAACATGGAGTTGAGGGAATGGTACACGGTGCCCCTGTATCTGAATCCATCTGGAGTGATAGTGACAAATTCGTGACGGCCTTTGTTTCTGGGCAGGTAAGACAGCAAGAATTTGCCCGGGAACTCCTACAAGTAGTTTAAGAGCAAATGATTAACTCTGGGGGCGCTTCCAAAGATCAGTTAATCGTTGCGCTTCTTACCTTAGAAGCGGACAGTATATAATGTATCTTGGAAGGAGCCTTTTTCTTCTCGTCCATCAAAGCTTTGTCGGCAACTTCTCGTTTTCCGCCGTCTGTGTCCCTGTAGTACTTGAAGTTCAAGATGTCTCTTGCGAACGCTGCCATCGGTTGAATGTGGCGCGCGATTATCTCGTCGAGATCCTCAAATTCCACATTCTGGATCCAGAGAGATTGTCCTAAACTGAACGCGTTCTCTTTTCCTTCCTCACGGACGTCAATGTGTTGGTACACTTCGTCACACACTTTCCACGTCACGGTCAAGTGGTCGGCTCCCTATTCGACAAAATCAATCTATTAGTAGTTGAAATTCTGGGTCAATTGTTTGGAAAATTTGCTTCATTTCTTCAAAGCTATTTGAAACGGTAACAAACCTTACTACTCGGCCTCACGACAACTTCTCCCTGCTCCATGGAAGACAGGAGCTTCTCCGCTTCTTTGAAGCTGATATTGTGGAATGAAGGATGCACGATGACCCTCTTGATGTACGTCTGCCGAACCTGGCGCTTCTTGCGCTCCTCGTCGGCTTTCTTGTCCTTCTCCTCAGCGTCATAATCATAG
Source organism: Glomeris maerens (assembly GCA_023279145.1). Taxonomy (NCBI): domain Eukaryota; kingdom Metazoa; phylum Arthropoda; class Diplopoda; order Glomerida; family Glomeridae; genus Glomeris; species Glomeris maerens. The sequence goes on along the minus strand of WWPM01014775.1, from coordinate 9,956 downwards.
TAAACGTCTTTGGTCGGCCTACGCAAGCAACGCCGTCGAATCAAACATGCCGTGTACAAGAGAAATGCAAACGACCATGAAAGCTCACCTCCATTCGTTATTTTTGTCGGCCAGGTCAGAACTGCGACACGTCAAATCGACTTGGAAGCGGGAAATGTCCACCTTCATGATACGGCAGTGGAGAGTCATGCCGATCTAAAACGATAAAAGTTGTAAAGACGAAAGACTGCGAAACGTGTGACGCACGTAAACTTAAATACAGTCGCACACGCACCTGGACGCGCTCCTCAGGATTCACGACATGTTTGTCGCTAATGAACTTGATCGGTACAAAACCAAACACGCCGTTGTCCAGCCGTGCTTTCACGCCTGATGCCTGACCGGGGCAACTGCCGGCGTCAAAATGGTTCCAAACCTGGTGACGGAAAAAAATGACAGTCTTTAAAACAGTTCTAGTCGGAGTTAGTTTGACGTTGCACAACCTACCTCGCTGACTTCGAGGAAATCGTTTTTGAGGCAGAAGGGACACTGCCACAGTCCGGTTTCGTCGTTTCTCACAGGATTTGCATTATCCAATTGCTCGCCTTGGGGCTTCTTTCGCGCAATTCCCATTACCCTCGCAAGAACCAATTTACCTAATGAAACTTCGTTTTTATCAGTAAATTCATTGGACCACGTCCGCAAAGGGAGAAATCATGCAAAAGTACCTTGATAAAACGTTTCCGGCGACTCCTTAGTCAGTAAATTGAATTTCTCCTCTGCATCAGGAGGCACAAAGGGTGTACGAAGGTCCCTGTACCTGTGATTCAACTCAGATCTGATGTCATAGAGTGTTATGCTCCTGTTTCCAAATCCCTGAAATATTTCCAAACAAAGAAACTACAAGTTATTGACGACTGTAATTTTTCATGCTAATTTATTTTTTCTCAACTTGCCTGTCTCTCGAGTTCTTCGGCAAAGGCATCCAAATCGAGGTCCTTCAATTTCTCAGGATTCTCCAAGATTTCCTCGAGTGCTCCGGCAGGATTGGCGTCTTCCGCGGTATCGTCGTACTCTAAAGCGTCGACTGCCATTTTTCGCGCCCATTCGTATGTCTCCGGGTGGACTCGTGATCCGTCCAGAACTTCCACGTAAGCCTCGGTACTACAAAAACACAAACCATGAGTTTCGTTTTTTCCCCCCCAGAAAAAAAAGCAAAAGAATACACGTGAGGTTATTCACACGCGTACCTGTCACCGAGAGAGTTTGTGTCAATTTTTATGAACCCGGCGCAGTTGATAAATACTTTTGGCCCAAGATGGCAAACAGTTACCAATTGGGTTCTATTCTCTAATCTGCTATTGGCCTGTTTCATGGTCTAAACGATAAAAACATCATACAGATATAGTGTCACAAAGCATGTAAGTTTCGCCCAAATGAAAATCCAATATTTTCCTAAGTACTTTCAAGCAATGATCAATGAAAATTGCATCTGTAATTTAATTCAAAACAAAAATCTTAGCAATCTTCTGTAATTTAACTTCACAAGACAGCAGGATGAAAAGTAAAACGTGTACAAATCCTGGTGGTAAAAGGGGACACATTAATACCTTTAACAATGCGGTTCCTTTGCGGGGACCCAACCCGCAAACAAATTGCACCATGCTGTTCGTGTGCGGATGGGCCAGGGCACGGTTTATGTCAACGCCAACTTCGTTCGTTTGGTTGATAAACTCCAGGTACAATGCGCTCAATAGATCTTCTTTTGCAACATGCTCCTATAAAATGTTGCAGTGTAATTTGTAGATTTGTCTTGCACAAGTACTATAAAGACCAACCTGCATGGTGTGATACTTCAAGCACATGATTTCCTCGTCGGGAGTGCACAACTGAGAAAATTCGATCAACGGGTCTTGGAAACGTCTCGCTAAAGAAATCGCTTGTCGTAGCAAATCAGGGTAATCTCTGAAGTCGTTCTGTAATACACACATCCGATTTAATTACATGCAATTGCAAAAGCAGCTATAAAAGCTTTTTTTTCCACACCTCTGCTTTTTTTGAAGCCATATAGACTTTGGACATCTCGTTGTCAATAATCTCTACGTTGATGACCGGCAACTGTTCCACCTCTGCCAACTCACCGATGATAACTTTCACGTCGTCCACAATCATGAGAGCATCTCGCGATTCGGCTCCGACGGCGATCACGTGCGGTTTTTCGGCCGCTATGAAATCTTTTAAAACTTCCATATCTTTTTCCTGAAAGTGGGCACAGAATCACGATTATGTCGAAAATTATTGATTGAAAAGCATTTATTATTAATAAAAAGACATCCTTTTTATTTTGGTATATTTTCTTATTTTGTTTACTTTTGGTGCATTTGGTTCATAACAACTATAACAATTATTTGTTATTATGTTGCCAAATTCCAATTAATAAAAGTTACAATATTATATACAAAAGTACATTTTAAAACTCAACTTGCCTTTCCCTCGCGGTCTGCTTCTCTCCAAGCGTTCTTGCGCTTCAAAATGTGCGGCAAGCGCAAATAGTTGGTCACTTCCCCGTCGCCGTCAACCATAACACAATACGCTGCAGATTCCCTGAAATGCACAAGTGAAGCAGTGTAGATATTCATGCCGCAGAAGACGAAACTGTATTCTCTTACCATTCGGGAACGTAAGCGATGGCCGCCACGCGGATACCATCAGACGTGTCGTAATCTTCATCATCGTCGGTAAATGTGTCGGGTTTGAAAGGTGCAATTCTCAGGCAGCTGGCCAGTTTACGGCAACTTGCCTAACGGTACGGCAACGGTTAAAGTCCTTCGCGGTGTATTATAAAGATTAGCACCAGAGCACAAGGAAATCAAACTTACCCTGATAATGCAGTCTTTGGATTCTTGTAGGAGTTTCATCCTGAGTTCCTTTTGAAAAACGGGATACAGCATCTTGTTGAACGCCATCTCGAGAACCATCGCGCGCTGTTTGTTCCATTCTTGAACATTGTTACTGAACTCGTCCTGAACGAGCGTAAAATAACCGCATTTAAAATTCGAAACACATAATTTCAACTTGCAAATGTCCCTAGTTTACCCTGTAGTACAGCTGCTTTATCTCATCAATGTAGGTACTTAGCGCAGCGCTATTCTTGTCCTGCATGTCCAGGCCCAGAGTGATTTTCAAAAGGCCTTCTTCCTCAGCCTGTAATAAGTCAAATGGCCCCATAACTCCTCCAACACCTACATTTATTTTATACTTTTATATTTATAATTGTACTCTCTGCATAAATAAATTCAACAAGCCTTTGGAATGTAAATAATAATCCTTGACAATGGGGTAACATCAGTGTAAATAATTCTGGGGCAACCCCGCTTCACACAAAGATGATTCTTACCAGCACTAGCTTCAGGAACTGATCCGCCATCAGATCTTTCACCAGCTTGTCTTTGACGTACTTCATCGTGTAACAAGGATGGTTCTCTTCAATCTCCTGAATTGCACATAAATTTCAAACCCACGTGTACCATATAAGCAAGTTATAGGACAAACGGGAAATTGAAAACAGTGCGTACTTTGATTCCTTTCTTGGTCGGGTGGACATGGATCTTGGCTCGCTCGAAGTAAGTCCCACGCACGCACTGTCGTACCAAAGGCTCACGTGAAATCTGCGTAGCTACCATGAATCGTGCGCCTTTCAGCGCATCTTCGGGTGTCAGGAACTTTGTTCTGCTTTCAAGAAATAAAGAATACTGCTGAATGCACCAAACGGACACACACACATCATTACGCACGAGTTAACGTATTCTTGGGCAAGATCCATCGGCTCGACCGGGTACTGCTCCACTTCGTGTCGCTGGTAGTTGTCACGAAGGTTCTCCCCAAACTGCTGTGGAGTTAGTCCAAACTTTTTAACCAATCCATCTAAAATAGTTAAATTTCTAATGAAAACACAGGCATAAATCAACGGTGATTTATGGGAAATTGCAGATAAGCACCTAATCCCGATCTTCTGCATAGGGAATAAGCATCAACACGTACAGCCTGCTTCACTTTCTCGTTTTCTTCTTGCTTCAACTTCTCTTCCTCCTCTTCCTCTTCTTCCAACTCCTCTTCGGGTTCTTCCGGAGCCTCAACATCGGCTTCTTCTCCCTCCGCTACTGCTTTCTCCTTCCTCCGAGTTTTCTTGCCCTTGCGAGCTCTTTCCTCTCGTCTCTTCCGCAACACCGTTTCTTGCATCATGGGAATATCTTGGCCATAGTAAAGGATGAAATGCGTATACACGTCCTTTAGTTCCTCGAACGTCTGAACGGACTTCAGCCTAGAATAGAAACGCGGTAACGAAGCATTACGATAAACGAACGACAATTAAGAACGCGGCTAGATTCCTTTTCGCAAACCTCTCGAAGTCTTCATCCGATATGACCCTCATGTCTTCCGCAAGAGGTTTCTCGGGGTCTTTCATGACCTCGTCGCACTGATACAATTGCATCTTCTCAAACAGTCTACGAAGGTTTCCTTTCCTGATTTTTAGTTGGCACCACTAACGTTAATGATAAACACCGGTTATATAATGATGACTATGAAGTCAATACGAAACACAAGAAACCTACCTTTTCATCCCATGTAAACACCTTCCACAGATCATTTATGTTCAGTTCAGGCACAACATATTCCTTTCTGTAAAAGGCAATGAACGGCACCTTTGTTTCACACAAACGTGTCACATTACTACCAACAGACCGCGGAAGACTCATTCAGCTTCTACAATGAACGAACCAACCTCCAACTGCTGGTTGCGCATGAAGTCCAAAGCATTACGGATTTTCTTCAAGATAGTCGGAGTGGTAGCCGGTGCCGCTGCGGGTTCTTCCGCGGGTTTGGGCGGCTTTGCGGCGGTGCAGCCGTCAACGTCCCCGAAACCGTCGTCGTCAAATTCGTCGGGCAAATTAGTGGGTATCGGGGCATTGGCACCGGAAGTGGATGGAGTTGCCGTGATGCACCCATCCACGTCTCCAAAGCCGTCGTCGTCAAATTCGTCCGCAATATGCGTACGTGCCGCGGCAGCTGCTGGTGCCGCCGTCGGCTTATCAGGCTTATCAACCTTGTCAGACCCCTGTAATATGAAATAATGCCATTATTAGTGCACTTTTCTTTAAAAGCTGATCAAATTACGTTGCTGCCAATGAGTATTAAAAGATCCATAGAGCTCAAGGGCGATTGCCAACTCACATAGCAAGAAATGAAAGTACCTGCTGTTTGGAGATGTACGGATTTTGAAAAGCGTGCTTGTAAATCCAGTCTGCTTCTTCGTCCAGTTCGGCATCATCGGCCGGAGTCACGGGAACACCTCTCAGCTAAACACGTATTTGGTTTGAGTGTCAGTATAAATATTTCGATCGAGACGATGGAAAAATTAAAACGGTTACCTGGAAGCGCTCGGGTATATCGGTAGCCCTTATCTCATTGTCCTTGTCTGTGAAATGACCTCTTTCCAATTCGCTAGGTTCGTAAACCTGTTTGAAGATGAAATAACTCGTTTCAAATGTAATCGCATTAAGGGTCTTACATCCAAATTATTTACCTCAAATATGCTCTTCCTTGTGTGCTTTTTCTTGACAGCTTTCTTCAGCCGGGGTCGTGCTTCCCCGTCGACAACTTCTTCGTCATACTAAAATGCAAATGTCAATTTTAAAGATTCCGGAAAATCCTTGGTTAAATGTTGATCAATTTCCAAGGAAACAAAACAGTGTAAACTCACATCTTCTTCCTCTTCAGCATCTTCCTCGTATTCGTCTCCGTAATTTTCAAACTCGTTGAAGTCGAAGTCAACCCCAAAAATATCCTGTGCTTCTTGCAAAGCTCTAATTTAATAATTCGAAGAAAGTTTAGTAAAACTCTTACAATATCAGTGATAATCACACTAGCTTACGCATTTGTGTATCGCGGCTTCTTTGACTTTCGCTTCGTCAGTGGCTCCCCATCGTCGTCGACGATAAAATCATCGGGATCTATAAAAAAAAGGGGGTAAAACAGCTTGATGGTTTGTGCTTACAATGGATTTAACTTATGAAACAATTACCGGAATACTCTCCTTCTTCTTCAGAAGCGTCCGCAGCAACATGTTCGTCTTGAACCAGTCTCTCCTTTGCGGCCGCGCCAGCCTCCTTTTAAATTTCAACACAAATCTCCACAAACATGTCCGCAGCAGGACTAATTTCAGCGATTACTTGTAACAATACCTCATCAGATCCTTCAAACAATTCGTTGGCAATAGCTTCACGGTCTTTCTCGGGCTTCTGAGACGTGTCTCCTTCTTCATCGTCGCTCTCGTCGTCTTCCAGTCTTCTTAAACGCTTAAACCGTTTCTGAAGTGACACACAAAAACAAAATGCATTCCTGAGGAAACTTGCCAAATATTCCATTAAATCGCGAACTTTCGCTTTCACTCTGCTCACACATCCATTATGAATTGTTACTGTATTTCCTGGTTTAGCCTCTCCGAAATAAACGTCCCACAAAGGTATTGTTTGAAACAATAATCGCTTTAGTCTTTTCCATCCAAAAAGAAATGTTAAATTGTAATTTATACTTCAGTACGCGGAATATTGTAATGTACTTGATTGCATTGCAAAATTATCTTAGAAGTACGAGTGAAGTCAATTCATTTAGCTCAAATACACGATTCAATAATCACCCTTTGTAATTTAACACCAAGATTCTCTTCCAACAGATTATAGTCATCATCATCCAAGCGGTCATCGTAAAGATCTTCCTCTTCTTCATCGCGTTTCCTCTTGACATCTTCATCAGACGATGCCTCTTCTTCTTCAACTTCGTTGTCATCGATCAAATCTTTCATCTCCTCCGCCAACTGCTCATCATCTGAAGGGCAAAATATCCACAACTTTTAATACAATTACTGCAAAAAACACCAACGACGCAACTCTAAACTAAGTGAAACCACAAGGGGAAACGGGTGATAGGGAGCGAAAAATCTACACAGCATGCCGAGAACAAACCATAATCACACTATCCCAAGCAGAACAATATCAGTCTACCAAATAACGTTAACAAAAAGGAAACCAACAAACCAAAACATGCATACAGACAATGATATTAGGGATCTCAGTGACATACCCTGAAGTAACGACAGGCTTTGGTCTAGAATTAAAGAAATCAGTGTTGACTGAAAGGACTTTGTTTTAGGAAGAAGTAGCAAGAATTTGTCATTTAAGTCTAACAATGCAACGTGAATTTAAGGTGTACAGATGATGGCAAGAGAACTTACAACCACACGCAACTATCACGTTAAATAGTGTGATAATGATAATGTTACAGTGACAAGTTTCATCGTTCTCGCCGTACCATCGTCTTCTTCCTCTTCATCATCGTATCTTTGCGACTTCACTTTCTTTGCCCTTTTCCTTTCCAGTATTTCATCTTCATCTTCCGACACTTCAGCTTCACTGTCCAAATAGTCAGCCATCCTATCTCACAAATACGGCCTTCCCTTGAAAACAAACGGCGCATTATTAACTTCAACCTCTTTATTCACCAATTAAGGATAATTTGTCCATGCAGAGCACTCAAATTTTGATAAAGTAGGTTAAAAAAATTGCATGGTTTGGCTGACTTTCTGCTTCTGCTCAAAACACGCAGTGTCCCCAATCCCAAAACAATACTTTTACCATGTATTTGCGTGAAATTTCGTCAAAGACCAAGATTGAGAAGCAGTAAAGCAAATTTCTCATTTTTGTTTTCCGTTTAATTGTTTATGGAGGTGCAAATTAAACGAAGTCTGAGTAGACGGAATCGCAACGAAATAAAATCGCAATAATACTAGTTCATATAATAATATGAGCCTTGCTTTTTTGACGAGGAAATCGGCCAGTGTCAGGAAAAGGCCGAGGAGAGTTGTTTACAGGCGGATGTGACGGGTTTCAGCGAACTTCAAGTAGGCCTATTGGGAATAGATGTATGGCGTTACAAGTTAGCTGCTCAGTACAGAAATACCACAAAATTCCGCGGTTTGTGAATACTTGAAGCCGCCAAACGCTGTTTAACTATCATTTACATCATCTATTTTAATGCAATCTTATTTATTTACCTGAATTGCCTACCAAACGCCTGTAAAACATGGTAGACCAATTGGTTTGTTGTGGTCTGCTCTGCACTGCACTGCAAGTAGCGGTTTGCAACTCCTGCTACCCACAGCTTGAGCCTAGAGTTCCTGCCACCGCTACCGACTGTGATTGGTCGCTTCACTAAAGATAGGCGGAGTCACACTATATATAAATCTTTAGATGTAAATTCGTGAGAAAATAATATTGTTTACTGTGTGAGCGTGAAACAAGAACAAATTTTCAAAGTAAATATATCCGGAAATGTTTTTTTTAAAATTCAACCGAGTGGAAAAATACCAACTAGTATGCACACTTCTCCATAGATGGCAGCACGACCACAAAGTCGAGTTCTGATACGATACCGGTATCAAAAGCAAATATCGATATCACCGACCAATCGCATTTGAACGCTGCGCCAGAGTTGACCAATGGCGTAATTGTTGGCGACTGTAGCGTGGCGAAGCGATCAACGGCCGTTATTAGAGAATATTTTCCTGTGGATTTGTGCAAGTTGAATCTTGTCGAGTTTGGAACGGGTGATGGTTCGATTGGCATTGAATCGACATAGATGGCACCGAGTATCGGCGTCAACCTGCGGGTGACCGGTTATTGCAATCAGGGCGGTCGCAAGTACATGGAAGACGCATTTGCTGTTGCTTACCAACAGACCGATGACGAGAAGGACCTGGAATACGCCTACTTTGGCATTTTCGATGGACACGGTGGTAGAGAAGCCGCTATCTTCGCCAAGGAGCACCTCATGGACTTCATAGTTACCCAGAAAAACTTCTGGTCGGAGAATGATGAGCTGGTATTGAAGGCCATCAAGGAGGGATTTGTGGCTACACATATGGCCATGTGGAAAGAAGTGGGCAAGTATCAGCGTAATAACATCCAATATACATGTAGTAGCATCGCCTTCTATACACTTGCTGGCTAGTCTAAACATTTTTAAAACCACCAAATCACCCTACAGTCGCATGACATATTAAACTAGTAATGAGGTCACAAACGGAGATGGTGAAAATGAGGTAAAGTTAAAGGGAAAAACCATAATATTTACAAATCAAGGCTCTGTGGTATGTATATAACAAATAAAAGATGAAATAACTGTCAAAATTATCAAAAACTAGCATGCTTGTCTTAAGACTTAGAGTTTTGATCTCATTGTTGAAAAAAGTGGGAAATGTGAGATGTTGATAATACTTTGACGAATAAAATTCTTTTCTCACAAGTATAAAACACTGTCTTATATTGCAGGAATGGGGAAATGGCCAGAGACTATCTCTGGCTTTCCAAGCACATCGGGTACCACGGCCAGCGTGGTTTTCATACGTAGAGACAAGATGTACTTGGCCCACGTGGGGGACTCGGCCATCGTACTCGGCTTCAAGGATCCAAGTAAGTATCTCCCATCACCTGTTGGAGAAAATAAAAACATTTTATAACAAGCTCCTGAGCTACGCTGAACGAGAATTTTGTTACTTGCGTAGGTTGTGACCGGTTTGTGCCGCAGCCCTTGACCAGGGACCACAAACCGGAATCGCCGGCAGAACGCAAGAGGATTGAAGATGTGGGAGGCCGGGTTGTTAACAAGTCCGGTGTCCAAAGGGTTGTGTGGAACCGTCCGCAGCCCGGGCACAAGGGCCCCGTTCGCAGAAGCACCCACATCGATTGCATCCCGTTCTTGGCCGTCGCAAGATCCCTAGGTGAGAAAACGATGAGGTTTCAGGGCAATTCGGTGTTGTGATTGGTAACCGAATCGATACCTTAAGGTGATCTTTGGAGCTATGACTACCTCCACGGCCAGTTCGTCATCTCACCTCAGCCTGACGTAACCGTGGTTACCCT
>WWPM01014774.1:0-16132 GCA_023279145.1 Glomeris maerens | reverse complement strand
AAACAGGGATACAAACAAAAGATACAAATATAAATTTAGCCTACTTTAAACCAATGCTTGAAATTATGTTTAATTTATAATATATTATTTTTGGTGCCAAAATGAAATGGGATTTTCCATATGGAATGCAAACTTTAAATCTCGTTTCTAATATATGTACCTTTATCCATTTATGATCTTCATCCAAATTTCGCACTTCCAGTTCAGCTGAGGTCACACCTCCATTGGGATCAAATGAAACTGCGGGTTTGTCATTTTCCTGAGCAAAGCTCACATTCGTCAAATATCTATGTACACGTACACACACACATACGGAACAACTTTTCTTTAAATATCAGCTTGGCAGACACCCAGCAGAAAAATGTTAGATTCGACAAACAACCGGTAAAAATGGTTTCCTTTCGACCATTTCGACTCTCCTGACCCGGAACAGCTGAAGCTTGGACTTAAATTCAAGTCTTTGCCTGCGAAATCTTTCCCAAAATGCAAAACTGCATTGGCGAAAACTTTAGTTGCTGTTGCTAACTCCTCTTCCAATTTCTCTGATTTAACAGTTTCAAAGTTAATCCCTAAAAAAACAACACAACTCTCCTATATACAGCTGTCATTCATATTTGACAGTTGCGCCTGAATTTAATTGAAGTTTTCGCTTAACAATTCATTATAGCAGACAATATTTCCGAAAGTCTACAAAGTCTGGTCATATTGTTAATAACTTTGAAAAGCTCTGTACCATGTACATCCATTGGATCATCCCTTCAAAGTTCTTAATAATATGAGCAATATTGTGAAGCAGCTTCAATATATTTTTCTCTATTAGGGATTCGAATTTACAGAAATTTCAATAAATTAAGGCTCAACTATTGTAATTTAGAAACAAGAACCATTTCATGCAGTCACATTTGATTCTTGCTCAGTTATTGGAATTCAAAATTAGCCTAATGCTTAAAATTAGATTTCTAAAAAAAGGCAATAATTTGATTCAGAGCAGAGGAAAAGCCGCTTTCATTGCATTCCAAAGAAGCAAGAATTTGATGCGAATGAGAAGTTCAGCATTTGAAAATGAAACCTAAGGTCCCAACGGGGTATTTTTGGAAATGAAGTTTCAAGGAGGAATCATCAACATCTCCAATGACCGACTGGGCCACGATCCACAGGTGGCGTTTGCCGGTCAGTTGCAGCATTTCGGCCGCTTCAAAAATCGCCGCAGCCTCTTTAAAATCGCAGTACATGAGAATAATTCTGGATTCAGTCTTGACCAGTCCAGCAGAAAGCTGAGCCATTATATCGGTCACGTTGGTCACTCTTATCTTTACATCGGACAACATATCGAACTTGGGTATTGTTGTTGACTTGGTCAAGTCCAATATGGCCTTATAAAACTTTTCGTGTCCAGCAAACTGAGTTCTCACCACAGAAAAGTCAGCCCATCCGTACCTTATAAGAATAATTGGCAAACACCTACAATTCATATAGGTATAGCTCACGGCCAATAAAATTCCTTCATCTTACCTTTCAAGGATTTCCAACATGGCCGTCGCCTGATGTTTTATGGAAGGAGCCAACTGTATAGTTAGATCAGGCACCTTTACCCACAAAAGAAAAGCAGAGAAATAAATAACATTTCATGCGAAATGTTCAATGTACCTATAGTAACATGTCTTGTCATTACATTTTGTGGACATTTTTGCCCAAATGAAATTACTGCTGCAACTGAATTTTAGCCAATGAAAATGGGAAAGTAATCAACGACCGATCGATTTTTGCCGTCCACGCATTAGCCATTTCCTATATTGTATGCATTAGACCCATTTCACATCATGTCGGTATAATCATATCAACAAGTGTGTAGCTAATATAATGCATCCGAGTTACTGCCAAAGTACAAAACAATGTATGCGAAATCTCATTTGCTCGCATTCAGGGTCTTCGATTTTCTCAGCAAGGAAATCAAATATTTTCAAAATCAAATTGAAGATTTATTACTTTAATTACGTCTTGTACGGTTACTTTAATTTCTGTACAACTGACGGATAATTTAAAGTATCATACCTATATTAATTTCATCAAGTCCTTTGCATTTTCTGGCAGAGTTATTAATTGTTGTTCTGAATTATCCATTTCCAAAGGATAACAATTATTCTAAATTTTAATACAAAACCCTAGAAATTGAGTGAATTCGGAAGTATTTATCAACAAATATTGGGACCATGCATTGCTTAAAGCAAAACACATCTGCGTTTTCAAGTTCTTGAATGCAAAATTTGCAATTTATTAAAAGTTATATGTTGGTCCAGAATGCAGAGAATTATTTTTTGCTAAATTACCTGCTCAAGAGCTGAATTTTCTGGGAACCACGAAATGACAGGAATTCCTAAATAAGTGGCCAATTGGAAGAAGTATCTTGCAAAAGCGATGCTCCTCCTACTAAAAATTTCGGCAGTGAAAATGAAGAGCAATGTAGGGACACTTTTTGGAAGAAACCTGTTGCAAAGCGACTGAAGAATATCTGGAAACATAAACAGCGAGCAATATACATTTTTCAAAATTAATGTTGCTTTGTTCAAGAAGCAAACATGTCCACAGAGGATCGACAACAACTGCGGAGCAAGCATTCAGATATTTTACAATCTTACAGGAAAGTAAGAAGAAAAAGTGCTCAAGAATAAAATGGCGACATTCCAAAAAATGAGATGGCACGAATAATGTAAAGGGCGTCCATCAATGTTCACAGAGATGACAATTTATGGATGTTGAGAACGTAAACTGCATCTAAAAAGCCTCACAAGTGTGAGCACATTTGGCAGAAACACACTCGTAAATTCACCTCTTTCATAACTCAAAAACTCTATCGTTTTCACATTATCATCATTGCGACACGTCAGCGTTTTGAAACCATTTCCAAACCTGCACAACGAAATAAATCGAAATGCCATTGTGAAATACGAGCACAATTTGCCCCAACTTCATTAAAAATAACATTAAAGTAAAAAAAATACCACATGGGGCATGACATGACATTAACTGCAACAAATATACTTTTACCCATTAAAACGAGTACAAAATTAATACTTTCGTGATTTATATGCTAACCTATAACATTTACTTTGTCTATGTGCACTTTTGGATGTTTGTATACAAGAATAATTAGGTAGACCCAGGTAATAAACAAAAATATAGCATGCAAGCCTATGCACTTGGCTTTCCAAAACCTTTTCTACCATCTACACATGCAAAACAGATTATTTAACAAAATTATAGTAATAAAGAAATGAATTATAATTGACAATATAGATTTCTATTGCTGGTCATGGTGATGATAAAGAACGACTTTGTTATAATAGTATAAACCTATTGTTATCAGTTATTAAGGCGGCTCCGACCGGTGCATATAGTTGACGTTTTGCCCTATAGATGGCGGAGTTTTTCATGGAATTCCATGACAAATACTCCATGTGGCACTGCAGGATGGCTGCAAAATATATGGAATATTTGGTCCCAGACGAAAAGGCCCTCTTACATGAACTGTGAAGTGAATTTGAAGTACCGGTTATTTTCAAATTAAAGTATATTGCATGGTTCACAACCTGTCAGGGCTAATTTTTCCAAATATTTCTCCGTTTCCTTACAAACTGATCTGGAATGTCCAATTCGTGAAAATGATTGCATGTTTTACACACACAATTACCAGATGCCTAATTTAAAAAATAAGCTTGACAGGTTGTACAGAATCACATGGTGAAAAATATACATTCTTCAAATGTCTTTAATTTCTTGGGGAGTTTGCACACGGAGGACCACCAATTTCCAAAAATGTAACACATTCAGCAATTTTTTACAAAGCGATTAAAAACCTAAAAATGACACACTGTGTGCCATATGAAGCCACAAAGTGTTGCCATTTCAGCTATAAATTTTGTGAAATTATCTTAAATCAATATAACACACTAACTGGCTTTGCACGATCAACCATATATGCACTGCAGGGCTGTCGCCTTTAAGGGTAACAATTAGTATTACCAATTGTTTCTAAATTGAGTCAGATTTAAAAAAAATTCCACGAGTTAATTTACCTTGTGGGTTTGGATTTGATTGCCATCTGATGATTTCATGATAACCAAATTGATACTGTTCCAAGAATTCCGGGTGATCTTTCCCGAATTGCTCCAATGTGTCATTGATGATTTTGTTGTATTTGCTTATTCTATGGTATTTGCGTGTAATGACAGCTCCTAGAGTCAAAGTTGTTTTCTTTACGTATTGTTTGCCACCACCACTACCACTGATCTTTAGCGCAGAAATCCTGTCAATTGTTCCACTGCCACCAAACACCACCAAAATCCACAGGATGTTCACTAAGGAGAATCCCAACTTCATGATCGACCCATTCTTCATGTAACAGTGTGTATATATAGTCTTATGTCGTCAAATGTTTCTCCACATGTGGACAAACAGAAACTCGATGCAAGTGCACTCACTCACTATACAACTGTTGTGCAGCACCAAACTCCAAGAGTATAAAAATAGTGTCCAAACCAAACTGTGCAAACCTTCCTACCACTTCTGGAAAATTGGCTCGGAAAAACCAACAGATTCTGCAATCGGACAAAAATATTTTTTTCTTATAAATAAGTATTCTAAGTAGGCAAGAGACATGCACCTAACAAATGTGTGCCACTTGCGCATAAAACAAACATTGCACTCTAAATAATTTAAGTAAATCACACTTTCAAACCGTAAATTGCAAACAATCCAACCTGAATTAATGAATAGATCCTGAGACATTTGCCATTAATCCTCTGCAAAATTTATGTAGGTTATACAAGTTCAAAAACACTAATTGCACGTTTCAAATTTTGTATACCTTATTAAAAGTTGTGATTGAGATTAATTTCCCGCGTTTAAACTTAATAGGCACTTAATAATTTTATATTAGCCTCTAATAAGTAATGTCAAATTATTATTCACAATTTCTCCAGAATTATATTCAAAAGTTTCATGTTGTATTAACAAATTAGTATTGTTTGCTCTTTTTGATTTAATGTTTTGCCAATTCGTTTGTAATGCAATGGCACACAACATTTACTACAATTTCAATTTTATCATTCATTAGTGTCAAAAGTTGAAAACAAAAGAAAGGACAAAAAAGTCCAGGGCTGAATTTAGGTTTTGGAGTAATAATAGACACGCCCAATAAAAATGGGTACAAAGTAAAAGAGGTAATTAGTTATCCGTCACACCAATTAAGTATCAAGTCACGTTGCATTTGCAGCCAAATCGCTAAATAGGGATAGCTTTTTGGGGAGGTAGAACTTGATTACTTGCACTTACAAGTGTTCGTCTTAACCTTGTATTTACGTTACACTCTGGTCCTGAGGGAAATCACCAAATTCCCATCACACCAACGCCCATAATAATTGCACTAAAATAACATGTTTCCAACTTGCAAGCCAACTACCGGTCAACAAAAATACCCTTCATGCACTTTACATTACTTCCCTATAAACATAAACATGGAAAACCTTCAAAACTCAACGCTATTCATAGTCCACAACCGCAAACCGTCAAACATTAAACATATTGGTATACTAGCCTCCTTTTAATTAAAACTCGAAATAGACAGGCCTATACTATGAACTTTATTCGTATATAGTCCTCCCAACGCAGCTTGATAAAGGGGAGTGGCTAAAAGCAGGTTTCTGTTGCGCGATTAGCCTCTCCTGGCCAGGCGTGTCGATGAAGCGTCACGTCGATGTCAAAAAGTTCTAATGCAATGTTCAATAGGCAAAAGTAATCCATAACCTGCTATTCATCGATTGGTCCAAATTTTTTTCAAGTTGTATTGGGAGGACTATACATAGTACATTGAACATCATTTCAATAACGCAATTAGAACTTTTAAATCAAATTCATTACAACTGCAGTTTTAATTTATTTATTACAAGTCTTAAGATTACAGTAGCACAAATTTTCCATTGATTATTAATTATTTTAAAACATTTCAATTACTAAAAACCTATTTAAGCATAAATTCGTATATTACTTAATTTCAAGCAATTATTTCAAAAATCTAAGTATGTAGGCCTATAATTGCAAAGTTCTTTTAGATTGCATTTTTCAACAGTACCTGAATTTATTAGTTTTTTCATACAAGATTCTCCGCTGAATTGCAATTTTTTCTGTCGATTTCACTCCATTGTTCCCAATTAAAATTAGCTTCATATTCTCTTTCAAAAACTACACTGTCAGCTCAATTTCTATGTCCAATAATGTAGGGAGGGGAACAGTATGCACCAAATGGGGAGAAATTGCATTTCTTTCGCAAACATATACTTTAATAGATTTCAACTTTATTTTATTATATGCCTCGATATTTAAAAAAAATCCAATTTCAGATTTTTCCTATATATTGTATTTTATGTTACCGTATCATTAGATCAGGTGAAGAGATGAAAAGAGAGAGAAAAAACTCATTTTCTGAACGCAATTCCACTCCCTGAGGATCGTAAAAATCGAGTTTGGTTGTTAATCAACTCTTTATGTTATCTTGCCATTTTTTATTACCGTTTTTCATACTGTATACATTTTATATAACATTTGAGAGTCTGACACACAGGTATGCATTCTATATATAAAAACAAGAGCAATATGTATCTTGCCAAGTCAATAACCATGAATCTTATTTGAGAACAAGGGTCATGACATTCATGACTTGGTCATCATCTTGCCCAAATCGTTTTGGGATGCATTTTTTTCCTCTCGTCCTGCGTTTTCCTTATTATATTGATGTCTTCGCAAGAATCGCAAGATATTACTCGAGAAATACCCCATTTGGATGCACAAATAAGGGGACAAAAGTTTCCCTTTAAGTTTACAGTTCATTACATTCATCCTATGGCGCAATTTCTGCTATGTTTGGTGAAAAAAAATGATAAGAGAATGCCAAAAATAAATTGTCCTTATAATAGTCTTTAGCGAAATTCTGCCACACATTCTCCATATTTCTCTCACTGTCTTCTTGTAAAAACAAGCCAAGGATAAGATAAAAGTTCGCACATGGGTCATTTTTCATTTATAAATGCTTTCTTTTTACTTAATATTCATGAAAGATAAAAATACTCCAGAGTGTATTCACAGATCAATATTGGCTGATAAAAACTCAATCAAGTTTCGCATTTCGCAGACATTTATGAAAGGCTTTGCCACAAAATTCATCACTATTTACAAATTAAACAAATAAACTGTGCAAATAATTAATTTACATGCCTTGTGGGAAAAAATTATGAATATTCTTGAATTTATCTATACTTTTCAGTACTTGTGACATTTTTGACATTTCTCTCGTATTACTCAAGGTCTGGAAATTTATTGGTTGAAGACGGGGATTACAGCTATAGACCAAGTTTATTGGGTCGCAGCTAGTTAATTTTCGAAAATCTCTTTTTTATAAAGTCGCCTAAATCCTCGTGAAGTTTGAACAACCGATCCAATAAAATGTATAACATACAATTTAACTTTTTAGTACTGACAGTATATAGGAATGAATTCAATTTCAAGGATACGTGTGCACTTTTATGGCGATTGGATCTATCTACCAGAAGTCCTTGAAACTTACATAAAAGTTCCTATTATGACCACAAATTTCAATTTCGCTTTTTATTAGCGGCATTAATCGGATTTGAATTGCGAAACAGTTGAATGACAAAGTTCAGCACGTTATAATGCGGATTCCACAGAAACTAATTAATCGTCTAAATCGATTTATGCCAAAACATAGAATTGAAACACTTTTCAAAGCCTGTTTTCTATGACCCATACAATTTTTTTTCGAAAGGGAACATATTTTCCAATTTTAGAAATGTAATCATGGCAACTATTTTCTGTTGCAGCTAGTTTGTCATTAAAGATTATGGGCCGAAGGTTTATTAGTAATCTACCTTGAGACCTGAAGTCATCAGCTGAAATGACGTCATTGCATCAAAGTTCCAGATCCTCAATTACTACATGCTTTATACCATGCTTTCACTTGGATTAGGACCTACTCTGATGTCATGTCACATTTTCGGTCATGAATCACGTCGATTATTCAACGAACCAATCAAACGACTGACTCGTTCGCCATCTGTCGGAGAAATGCATAAGCCGTGCAACCAGCATTAAAAACCCTAAAGACGACATAGTATTTTCCATCTTTTTTCAAAATTGCACAATATTATATGGGGAAATTACGTTTTCTGCGTTATTAGCTACACTTAAGTTCGTTAGAAATGCGGACCTCCTAACTGAATTATCCCAGTACGCTTAATGTGTGGGATAATTCAGTTAGTAGGTCAAAGCATCAGACAAGCAGTTTATTTATCCTTTATTTTTATATCCGGCAAAAGTAAGTTTCAGGGGATGTTATGAAAACTTCGGGCAATTCAGGGTTTAGAAATTAAGTTCGGGGATGCGGTAAGAAAATCTCAGATTTGCACAAATTCCCCCGTTTTTTTTGCATGCTCAATTAGTGGGCATTATCTTAAAGATGGCCATGAGCTTATATGTGTATTCGAAGTTTTTGACATTTTTGAAAAATATGATTTCTGGTCTGCGTGGGGTTTTTCGAGCTCATCTTGTTATCCAAATCACTGTGCATGAAGTGAAAAAAACAAAGCGACATGCCTTGAAAACCGTTGCAGGGCAGGAAAAAAACACCACCGAAACGAATAGGCAAGGAAAATCGGATAAACATGCACGCATGCGCAGTTGAGCAATTTTATTACTGTGATGCCAAATTTGAGCACCAGGATGCGGAACATTTCCATTTCTCCAAAAACGCAATCAAAATACGACAATCCAACTGTTTACACCAACAAAAACAGTTTTCTTACAATTATAATATGCCTAAATCGGATTGAAACTTTTATTCTTTTGTCAGGCATTCGCCATATTGAAACGGTAAACGCGCCATCTGATGGCCTAAAATTAAACCATTGTGCACCTACAGCGTTTTAATTAAAGCAGTTACAATGTATTTCATTATTTCAGGCTAAATTCAAAAGGGCATTGAAAGAGGTTCAAAGTGCGATTTCATCATTTGTCCACCCCCCTCCCCATTTACAAGAAATTTTTAAAATATGGGTTTACACATTATTTAACACCTTTTTTTGACGAACTTCGAGTTTCCCACAATGCGAAATTCATTCAATATTTCGGATAGAAATAGGCAAAATATTGATTTGCCCCAGAAAACAAAACCAATGATGGGAACAAGTTTCTGGAACAAACATTCTGATCACGTACAGTTCCCATGCACTTGTAGACCCTGATGGACAACTGAATTATCACAACAACATGGTAGTGAGGATGAATTTTCATGAAAAATAAAAACAGCGAATTTATTTCAACAGGAAAAATAAAATAGAAATGGACATCATTTTTTGCACAACGATCTAAATGCAAACAATAATTAAAACAAGTCGATTAGTATGTAGGATTGCCTTAAGAATGTTATTATCAAAGTGTATTTAAATTTTACAAAAATAGTCTGTTGTGTAATATGAACCCTTGGACCAGAGTGAATTAAATCACACTATTGTGACGAATGTTTCGTAATGTGGTACAATTCGATAAACAAAAAGCGCAAAATCTTAATTAAACGTCATAAAGTTATCGTATCTAAATATTTCTACAACTTTGATTCGAATTTCCAATCAAAAAAGTAAATCTTTAAGATTCAGAAATCGAAACGCATGCCCTTCAACGAACCATTGGACAAATGAGGCCAGTAAATGGACGCCACATTGTCGAAATTCACGAGAAAAAAACAAATTAAAGAAAAGGAATTAAAGTTACCTTGTTCGCATCAACTTGGAGCGCGAAACTTCCAGTCCAGAGCAACACCGCGAGAAACAGTTTAGATTTGGCAGTACAAATTGCCAAATTCGAGCGCCTACACGTTGGCAACGCCCCCATTCCCCGATTGGCTATAATCGGAACCTCCCCCCTATCAATGATAACACGCGCACCAACGCCCTCTAGCGGAAAGAAAATCGCCCCCATTCGGTGATGGCACAAAAATTACGTCACATCCGATAAACAATTTTGCACGCAATGCCAAAAAATACACAGTTCCCACAAATAACATTTTGTAATCAAATGTCGACAATACATGAAACCATGCCAGAAAATTTAAAGTGCAAAAGCAGAAACTTGGAAAACAAAACTACATGAGCGATTCAAATTCTATATCTCCAAAATCAATAGTTTGTCGACTAAATAAATCTAATGTAACACTGCATAAGAAAGCTGGGATGCTGTGCTGATGATGCAGATGAAGTTTGATCAACTTATCGAGAGTCTTGGAATAATTAGTCTCCATCAGTTCCATCTCGCCACTGGAATTTTGCTACAAAAATAACATTCACACAATTAATTTACATAAAACCTCTGATAATTACATATATAATTAATTTACCCGAAACAAGATGAAGTCCTGTTGCGATTCTGCATACATGCTCGATAACTTGTACATATTTTCTTGTGGAATGTCCAACTGATATCCAAGAAGAACGTAAACTGCCTCACGCAGTTCCTGAGTCGTTTTCTTAAAGATGTCCATCATTTTCTTGTTTCTCAACTCCATCAGCGCCAATTGTTCTTGCATTTCTAGATCGAACATCACGCAATTTTCATAGCACACTCGTAAGAAAGAAAACAATGTATATTAACAAACCTTTTACTTCCTTTCCGGACGGAATCTTCTGCAATTCAAGTTCCACTGCGGCCGTAATATCTTCTATGGGAGCACCGTGGCCGGCATTTTCCAGCAGCAGTACTCTTTGCTTCAGTTTATCGTTCTCTCGTAGCAACACTTCAAGTTCATCTTTGTACTTTTTCTCTGCATCATTCAGCGGGTTCGCCGTGAAATGAACAATCTTTGTGGTTCTCGGATCGTAATCGCCCTGTGCCAACAAATCAAACGGGTTAACATGACAATTTGTTCATACAAGTCATCAGAAAGTGAGGACTAATCTACATAAACTGTGATAATAGTTTGATACCTTCAGCGATCTGAATTCAAGACGAAGCATGAGAGCGTCTTTATCGCTCTCCAGTTGCTCGCATCGAGATTCAAGTTGGGCCGCTTTGCTTTGAGCTTCTGCGAGTTCACTCAACAAAGCTTTATTTTGATTACCTTCCACATCCTAAAAATCGTTCACTGTTAACTTTATCGAATATAATGTGTTATTTTTGTTTTAAGATTACTAACATGAAGTTTGGTGACAGTTTGTGTCATTTCATCATCCTTCTTGTGCAGATTGGCTTCCAAGTTTTCAGTATGATTTTTGTAATATTCCACCAGATTCTCGAGACGTTGAATCTTATCGACATTGTCAAAGTTAACACCTTTGTTCAATGTCAGGTCATTTTCATATTGCGCATTCACTTCCCGGTAGAAATCTCTCTCCTGCAAGCAAATATCGAAGTTTCACATTCCATTTCAACACTGTTCAAGTTGTCAGAACTTACTTTGGAAATTAACAGCAACTTCTTCCTTAAAATTTTCACATCATCTTCCTTTTGTTTCATATTCAACGTCTTTTTTTCAACTTCATCTTGCGCGACTTGCACATTCTTCTCCAAATTCTTTTTGGCTTTTTCCAGACCATGTAACCTGAATTTCAATATAACATTCTGAAATACAAAACAATTTGTATTTACGCAAGAATATAAGAAAGGAATTCTTACGTGCTTTGCAGGGAACCAATATTTTCCAAATGAACTGCCTCTTTTTGCTGAAATTCGGAGATAGTTTTAGCCAAGGTCGCCGGACAACTGAAAAAGTTGCACAAAAACATCGCAAAACTCAGATACAATGTTCCTAACAATTAGCAGTTTCAGTTTTGCAATCATGAAATTAAACTAGAAAATATCTTACTGTGGATTGTACGCATTCACTGTTTTTAGGTTCTCCCATCCTTTCAGTTTTGCTTTCAAATTCTGATTCTCAACATGGTTTTGCATCAAGGATGTGCATCTTTCTTCAGCTCGTTCGTGAGCTCTGTGAATTAATTCATACTGCTCCTTCAACAGGACAATATTTTCTTCACTCATCCTGCAATGTATATTCAGATACATGTTCACAAATTTGCCAGCACATTGATTACCTATTTATATAATGTACCTCAAATTTTTGTTCTCTTCCATCAATCTTTTATTTTCACTTTTCAGTTGTTTTAAATTAGCAACCTCTTTTTGTAAAACCCTGGCAACTTTCGCAGCTTCTTCGTCTCTGGCAATTTGTTGCATCAATTCCTACAACAAATTAACTTTGGTTATTTGGATTTCAGCAAATTTCATGTCTCACAAACCATAATTTTAATGTCGCATTGTTCTTTTTGGGACCTAAGCTGTTCAAATTCTTCATCTCTTTGAAAAGTGTCACCTTCTCGACTACATTATTGAAAACGCATTACAGGAATTTCAGCGGGAAAAAACATCGCCTATGATATGGTACCTGTTAAAACTGTCAATCTGATCGCGGCTTTCTTTTAATTCATTTCGGCAGAATTCCAAATCCAGCGCAACCCTATGATGTATGCAACAATTTCAAATACTTTTAAAAACCCGCGAAACATGTCACACCATCGAAATAATTTCGAAATGCGACACCTCTCGTAATCTGCTTCCAGATCAAAAAGTCTTTGCTTCAGTTGGCTAATTTCTTCTTCGTTTTTCGATTCAGATAGCAACTTTTCATTCATCAAAGCCTGCATTTTCTGCCAATGTTTCAACTTCTGGTCTTGGCAAGTGGTGCGCAAACTCTTCAACTCTTCCACAACTGATTTGTCTTGCCGTAAAATGCAATTCATTTTATGCTCAATGTCTTCTCGTTTTTCCTTTTCAACCTGGAAATGCAATGCATGTGGGCAGAGGAAAAAATAACGTTTTAATATGGGAGGAGGGCAGAAATTGAGACCTCGTGGGCACGTCTGCAAGCTTCAAGGTTAGATTCATATTCGATTCTATCCTTTTTGCTGGAAGTTTTCAAATTGGATAGATCTGCTTCCAGTTGGGCAATTCTACATTTGTTGAACGCGATTTCGGTGTCTAATTTCCTCTTCCGATTTTTGTCTGCAAAATACCAAAATATAATGTCTAGAATACAACCGAACATACTTTAAAATACTGTTCAATTATGAATATGCCTATTGATTGATGGGATTCGTCAAATGTCAGTCGTGTAACAATGTTGCTCGAACTAGGACGGCGTTTCGGTGACTGCACCCCAATAAGTTGGTGGAAATCCCTCATAATCTGTATGCATTCCGTTATTTCTGGAGTTGGTGCTTTGGTAGCCATCGTAATGACATGCAGCAACAATCTATAAACGGTTTGAACATTCAAAAACAACTGCTGGTAGCGGCCATTACGCGTTCACTGCTGGCCGTGCCATGGAACTAACTTTTACGTCAGCCAATCAGAGACGAAGGCAGCCTAGTGACGTCACAATCCGTTTTTGGGTAGTTGACGAAGGCAGCCTGATGACGTCACAAGCGCGTGGTAATTGAATACCCTCACAGTGCTACCTTACGGTCAAAATGAAAACTAGGTGGTAGCCAGCGCCACCTGTTGAGACACAGCAGTACGTAAATATAGCCATTCCAATCCTATTTTTTGCTGTATGTATAAATTGACCCTATGTAAAAGCAGTTTCTTCTTCATCATGCAAATACCAAACAAAAGTACGTTTCAAATTGGAGAATCCTAAATGTGAATAGGCATAAGCATTTTGTCAGATGTAGGAAATTGAAATAGGAATTTTACAGAAAATGTTTAATCGCAATCTATATGAATTTAATTATTTTATGTACAGATATCCAATTCCAAATTGCCATAAATTCTGCAATTATACTCAAGGTCCAAGTGAAATGTCCATCAACTTTGACGAGCTAGAGTCAAAGGCAACAAATTGCAATTATTAATTTTGGGCTAATCTATTCAAACACATTATTATTGACAACACAATATGTACAATTCTCACCAGGCACGTCAAAATGGCACATATTCCTGTATTTAAACAGCAATTCTTTTTTGAGAATCAGCTGTTTTCTCAGCGCATCCAAATGCTTCAATTGTTCTTCAGGGCTGTATTCTATACCTGGAAGTTTCTCTATCTGTTCCCGACAAGTTTGCAGTTTACTTTTCAGATCTAGCACCTTCTGGTAAGTTTCCTGCGAATCTTTAGCCTTTTGAGTTGTATCATGAGAGTCTTTTTCGATGCTGCATATTTTTAACGAGGACTTGAAGAACACAAACATATAATAAGCCTAATGACCGAAGCACGCAATACTTTACCTGCGAATGACGTCGTAAATGTACGGCAGAAAGTCTGTATCGACGTCTTCTGCTTTCACAGTACTGCTCATTCTATTGCAACGAGCTTTACTGCCTTCATCGAGTATTTTAAGTATGTATTTTAGGACGAACGCTGCAGACGAGCGTATTTCGTCGGTTATTGAAGTTTTGGTATTTGACCGCAAGATGGCGCACTTGCGAGCGGGATTTTCAAACACTACCTCATCAAAATCGCCAGGCAGATAAGCACTATTGTACTAATTTTACGTTTTACCGTTTATTCTTGATAAAGCAACTTTCCAGAATATAATTGTAACGAATCATTGAAAAAATACATTGTGTAGATAATTCCAGATTTCAAGTCTTATTACCATATTCATGCATAGGAAATAGATAAAACCAACAGCGGCAGATAAAACCTTATTTCAACAATAAAATATATTGAAACAAATATAATTAGCATGCAAAACCTAACATTTATAAAGAAAATAAATAAATGACATAACACGACTATAAAAATAATTTCAATATTCTGTACATATATTGCGGTATCTTCCCAGATAGCATCATGTGGATGGATAACAAATTTAAAATTTCCAAAATCCATTTAGTTTACCATAAACGATTAACATTTTCTCCATCTTGTTTGCTATCTGGGTACCAATTCCATGTTTTTTCCTCCCAAAATGATAGCGCTCGAGTTCAGTGAAATATTTTAGACATTGCGAACTTCAAAATCCACAAAACGCATTCACATTTTTAACAGCTTCAACATTTTTAGCTGTATGTATTACTCTCTTTTACCAATGAGCAAGCAGCCTTGAAAAATTACTATCAATTTCATATCGATTCATCGTTAAATTTAATGGAAACATTTTTTTGTTGTCATAAAAAATATATAATAAAAATACTGTTTGATAATGAAAAGCACTCTCAAGTTAAATTATTAGAATTTAAACAAGTTTGCTGAAAAAATACACACCTATATACAGTAATACCTTGGCATTTGTTCAAAACACTCCAATGAGATATTATTTTTAAACCCGCTTCACAAGCTTGTAATGCAACAAATAACATGGTAATACTGTACGAACAATTGTACGTGTTAAAATTTGCAACTTTTAAAATCAGACATCGTATTGCATGTACGAGGAACAACAAAGTCAACATGTTGAATGAAACAATGCTTTCAAAAATGCTAATAACTCAAAGTGCTTTGCTTTGCGCAGCGAGGATCCGTGGGATGAACATAGAGTTAATTTTGGATTTTGTTTTACAATACCTTGGTAATTTATTAGATCAGTACTATCTAAAACATGCATTTCATACAAAGCCTTTTGAACAAAAATATTTCCATGAAACGCAATATAAATTGAATTAAAATGCTGTTGATGTGACCACAGAATTTGGCCCAATGGGAGGGGCAAGTGTCCTATTAACAGCACCAGCAGAATCATTATTTTTACATGCATGTCCTCGGTGCCGATGTCTGATCTTTTTGGTTTTATTGGCCTCGGAATTTACCTTACCTGCGCTGCCGGTGCCGCATGCCGACTGGCCGCAAGCGCTGTTTCCTTGAGATGACCAGTTGCTACCCGATCTTGGTTTGTGTGGTTTGCTTCGGGATGTTTGTTGGCCCTGGGCATTTGGGTGAAGTTTGGTTATGGTACCGACTGCCTTTGTACGCCCTGAAATCACGACATATAATTTCATTTATATTTATCTAATATTGTAACACGTGACCACCAAGTAGATTCAACGAACTAAATTGTTCACCTTCTCGAAATACTAT
>WWPM01014764.1:0-17835 GCA_023279145.1 Glomeris maerens | reverse complement strand
ATTCAACAAATCTATTTACCCGAACGCGTAACCAAGAAATTGAACGCCGTATTACCCGTCTAATAAGCTGTAGCGGTGAGGAGTGGTTACTAAGGGAGCGGTTTGGGTAGCGGCTTTCGCCATCCGTCAACTCGCTGTCGCTCCATTCTAATTTTAATCGGTTTGTTGGTTGAAAAATTGCAAACAATACGTGATTCTGGGTGTAAATTGGCATATTTTAGTCCGTGTTGTTGAAGAATAGCAAGATTGCGTATAAATTGGAAGCGTTTTGAAGGAAATGAAAGGAGTGCTCGATTTACGAGCGCTCGCAATAAGAATTTACTCGCTTTTACGCGTCGGTTCGATCAGATCCGCTTCATCTGATTGGATTTCCTGGCATAATTTTGTTCCGCTCAAGGAACATATGCTTTGTTTTGAAGGTTCAGTATATAGAAATAAGAGTTTTTGGATTTTCTAAAAATGCATGAATTTGTGTGTTACCGTTCTGCTTTGTTGTTGTTTTATATACATATCTTCGCAAGAAAGAGTTATTGGAAATTTGAGCAATGACACTTGTAAAATTAAATGCCATGCATACCTATTTGGGTACCCCCTATTTGTTATTCAGTGTAATTTATCATGACTTCTTTAATAATTAAGTTGCATTGAATTTAAATTTTGCAATTCGAAGTTTGATCTGCAATGAAAGAAAAATTGCAAATATTTAAACAGAAATGTTTAAATTGCTCTCATGTTTGGTACATAACTTGTTATCACATTGAAGCTAAAGAAGTTTGATCCTGTTTTTCTTCATTTTACTTCTACCAGTTGGAAGTTCAATGAAGGCCAATTAGATTTCCATCTTGCAAAAGTATTTTCTCATGTTCGGAAAACCACGAATTTATAAAATAAAATTATACATTGGTACCTTCATGAAGGGTTGGCCATTTTTTCTTTTGTTTGTCGATCTCGTTTTATTTATTAGTACAACCCCTGAAGAACTTTGTTTTCTCATTGTTTATTTGTTGTGAATGAAGACAAACTTTTTATGAATTTGATTTATGCCTCACTGGTTTCAGCACGGTGCAAGGAATGAAAACTAAAAATAGCAAGATCCAAATATTTGAGTTTAATTTGTGTACTAATACGGCAACTTATTTGGATACTATTATATTCAGTTTTTGTGTCTCTGCACCCTGAAACCAGTGATGAATGAATAAAATGCAATTAAAAGTTTGTGTCTTCATTCACAACAAATAAACATTGGGAAAACAAAAGTTGTATTTTTTCAGCTGCGATTCAATACTTTTGGCCAGGTGTTCATACCCAGACACTTAATTGGATTTCAATATTTAATATGGAAGAATTCATATCTATTGTATGAAAACTAGTATTTGTTCCCTTTGGTAGTTGTGGCCCATGTATGGAAAGGGCTTTACATTTAATATAAGGATTTTTGTTTATGACCTTTGTTTGCCAACAAAGACTCGAACTCTTTCATCTTCAACCCCATGAGTCTGCAAAACAAAAAAACGCAAAGGGACTTCCCTCAAAACTTTGCTCTCACTCTTTTGTATGCTTGAAGAAACGGGAAAATAATGAGCTGCATACGTACCTTGAAATTGCAGATGGTTTTAATTTTTATGCATATGTTGACCCCCCTCATGTCAACTCTTGGTGATTAATAAATCTTGATGTTTGTACCAAAATTGCTATGTACATTCAAATTGGAATAAAAGCAATACAAGAAGAGTATAAGTACTCGATTTGGATAATGGTTTCGGATTTGTAAGTTTAATCTCGTTATTTGTGAGTGTTATTGAGGGTATGTTTGATTTAAGCCTAAAAGAAAGATGGCGTCGCCTTTGTAAGACTATAAGGTACAACCAGGTGACAAGAAATCAGCTGTGTGTGTGTGTATCCAGTCTTGTGAAGGATTGCAGTGAAGCAGCTGTAGTAATGGGTCCTACATTTGTTATGAGACCTGTTGTCAGACATGCAACCTGTCTGGATATAGTAATATACTGGAAAAATTCATAAATAAGTTTAATAAGTAACTTCCATTGATTGTCAAATTATATTATTGCATTGTTTGAATGCGAAGTTGCTTTGTATAAATAGGACTTATACTTTAGTAAGATGTATTTCATTGTACACTTTTATGTATGATGAAATAATTGTTTATTACAACAGTAATTTAATGAAAATTAATCGCCGGGAATACTTCATCACTTGCTGTTCGTATTTACAGTATATGGTACAGTGTAGCCTATGTTTTTAAATTAATATTTTACATATTATTACAAGATAATGGTTTGTATCAGGTCGGGAAGGGTTGGGAAAATGTGTTTAAACTTTTACACAGCAGGTGCACATAACCGAGGAGAATCTGGGTGGAAATCTATTCTAGACTTTGTCTCCCATACTGCTTTCGGTTTGCAGCTGCAATAACACCTCGTATTAACAAAAGAAATGCTTTTAATATGTAAAAAATAGAACTGAAAACAAAAGTACGTGTGTGTGTGTGCAGTTTCACAGAGAAAACCTGGCATAAAATAAACCTTGTTGATGGAATTGCAAAAAGTTGAGAAACTATTAAGCACAAAACAAATTTGGACTACTACAGCAGTTGCACATTGTTTCTTTTCATTTACTGTGTTTGATTTTTATTACAGTGTGTGCATTCATGAGTCATATTTTTCAGGCTTGGAAAAATCTACTGGTCCTTCAGACTGTTTGAATCCTCCTTCAACTTGGGTCCATAGTGCAAATTTATACTTCTGTACAGTATTTATTAACCTACTTGATTTTGACGTCCTGTGCCATGAAATTGGCGTTTTTGTTTAAGCAGAACTTCATTTGCTTTCAAGTAAACTATACAGCCGATTAATTCCTTCCTCGTAAATTAAAATTTCAGATTTTGTATACTCGGCAATCAATTTAAATGATCTGTCTGTTCACCGTTATTAAGACCTTAAGCCTTTTTTCTTTAGTTGTGTTAAATTGCTACTAGAATTTTTCCATTCATTATGTATTGTTTTGATGTCAGCATTTTGAGACTTTCTATTGAAAACTTACTATCAATTCATGATTGATTATTTATTTGTCTGCTTAAATTCAAATTTTCTCTCAAAATTAATAGTGTGCAATGTTTCCATTTATATATGATTTGATTGGCACAGTATTGTAGTTTTTGTCATTGCTTTAGACATAAATAAACCAATTGCTATACTTGTTGTTTAAGTTCAGTTGCTTTATAGTTTATTTGTGTAAGTTGCAATTAAAGCTCTGAATATAATTATTTGGAAACAACTTGGAAAAGAAGCTTGTTTTTGTACGTCTTGTACTTTACCCATGTTGCATTTTAGAGGTTTAGATTATTTTTCTCCGTTGCCTTTATCTAGCATATGAGTGGAAACTTAAACCCAGTCTAAACGTTGATAATAAGCGTTCAGATTTGGACGTGCTTTGGTTGTCAAAATTCAGTGAGGCTCGTAAATGTGTTTTTTTCCCTCTGTTGTTTTTTTATTTTACTGTCAAAGCTGCAAGTCTATGCTGGTGATAACAGTGAGGGATTGTTACATTGGCCAGGGATAATGGCAATGTCTATTTTTTTATTTCTTTTCAATTCCGTTCTAAGCATTTATTTATCTGAGATATATTTTTTTTCAAATGTGCATTTGACCGTATATAAGTATGAAGCATTTATTTTTGCCCACCTGTTTTCAATGCTGAAATACAAACTTCATTGGAACAGGTGGCAAGAGATTCTTTTATTTAGCAGATGATTTTTATACAATGGCATGACCGTTTTTGCATGATTTTCTCGATTTTTTTTTTAAATTGCATTTGTGGCATGAGGAAAATGCTTTAGACTGCATACCAAAAGGAAAAAATCCAGAGGGAAACGAGAATGTGGCATATCACTCACAAAGTATATTTTTACTTTATTGCTTTTCTTTGTCCACAACTCGAGGTTTTTATTTGATGTCTAAGAAATGACGATGGATTTCTAAAACTTCACTCAAAAATGTAACTGGAAAAAAACAAGAATCTCAATGTTATTCACTTGCATGAAGTGAAATTACTACTATACTCCCAATTTATCTTAGTTTAGTGTGAAGCATGGAGGTTAGAAACAAATTTACGATCAGATTGCAAATATATCATATGTGCATTTCAAGGAAACCATGTGTTAAACAGTTGATTTGTATGTACCGTGTTTCCCCGAAAACATTAATTTCTGATTCAAAAAATGCACTATAGGGCTTATTTTCGGCAGAAGTCTTATATTTCCAGATACGAAAATCTACATTTATTCATTTATTCGGCAACATATCTCATTCTATAGCTGACAATTGTAATTAATATATGCATTCAATGATTGTACTATACAGGGTGTCTCTAAATTCATGGTCAATACTGACAGGGTATCTTCCCTGCATGAAAACAAGACAAAGTTTCTATAAACCTAGGTCCCCAAACGCTTAGGTTTTTAAGTATAGGACCATCATAAAATGTTACATCCATAATTCATGCTCCCCACATCTTTCCATTGATCATTCATTATGCGTTCCTAATAAGGATGTGGGGAGCATGAATTATGGATGTCGCATTTTATGTAGGTCCTACTTAAAAACCTAGGCGTTTGTGGGACATAGGTTTATAGGAAGTTTATGTCTTGTTTTCATGCAGGGAAGATACCCTGTCAGTATTGACCATGAATTTAGAGACACCCTGTATAGTAATGTGAAGGACGAAATGACTAATTTATATACAGTGTAGCAAAAATCAGACATACAGTATACAAATAGTTTCATTATGAGATTGTTTAATATGAAATTTATATAAAAATAAAACTATGAATTTGGAAGGAATTTAAAAGAAAAACAATTATTCACCTTTAATTCCAATATAAAAGATTCAGAATTTCTGGAAATGTTACTCGTCCTTCCGTAACCTGGTTACGGCTATGACTAGAGCTTACTTGTTGTTAAGGGTAGCTATCCTATTAAAAGCATCCTGAAAAATCGTGCTAGGGCTTATTTTCAGAGTGGGTTTTATTTTCGGAGAGAGATATGAAATTGTAAATATCATGTCTATTTCCAATATAAGCTATGTCCTGTTCCAGACAATTTTTCAGTTTCACAGATCTTATTTGGCAAATAAATTGCAATATTTATATCGTTGTGCAAAATATGGCATTCTATATTGCATATTTGAAAATTTGAAATATGTTGAAACTAATTCAGTGACCTTTCATGCACTTCAGTGTTTTCCTTTTGTTTATTACGAGGCTTGCATCTTTCATATTGTAGCAATCTGTGTGACTTGACTTTTTTTTAAGAAACCATAATAAGGGGAGAGTAAAATGGTGAATTGGTGTTGAGAAGTGCAATGGCCCTTTTTTTGAGCTGAGGGCGTGCTCAGCCCTTGAGCTCTTCAGGTTTTCAGGTTGTCGATGGCCTCTTTTTGGAGAAAATAAGGGAAGAAAAGCCAAGTGCCAAGGGTGGTGTGTCTGCCCAAATGTCTAGACACACATTGCCTGAGGACTAATGCACATGCACCAGACACCAACTGCACTTGGGCGCGTACCCTTATAGGTCTAAGCAACATTATTTAACACTTTCCCTCCATTGCATACTGCAGTGAATGCTATGTGGTCTATACTGTACGGCTTCAATTCACTATACACTGCACGTCCTTGTACAAACTGCAAACTCAGCTGGTAAGGCTTTTGCAGAACAACTTTGATCTGCACCAGTATCTTGTCAACTTGAAGGCTTTGCAGTGTTCATTATGTGCATTGAAAAACAATGCTAATTTTGTGTTCATATAGTATATGTATGTAATTCAGTTTATTGACTGGATTTGAGTGTCGTATTACCCTATTACCCCAATCAGATTTTGTGCAATATATTTCTAATAAATTTCTATTTGCAAAATACAACGGTGAATTTGGAATTGCAGTACTCGCAATGTTTGCAAGTTTTATGCAGCATTCAGCTTTTTGTCCCAATTTAATTCTGCAGTTTTGTGTTTTTTCCCTTGCTGCTGCTGTGCTGTCTTCGTTTATTTACAGATACATAAAATATTTAATTGTTACCGTTGTTAAATTGCCAGTTGTATTTCGTTTATTTTCTTGCTGAAGTAGCCATTTGTTTAACAATAATACTATATGCATGCTACTTTTAGACTAATCCCTATGCTAAATTTTACGTGACAATAAAATTGTAAGTATATAGGAATATTACCCTGTAATATCTCTCGGATATCTACTTTTAAAATGATAGTTAACCATTTCTACCATTTTAACCAGTAGATGCTGTAGATATTTATTCAATGTGGGATAAAATTTATCATGCCCATCAACATCATCATGATAGTACTTTGATTTATCTTCTACTCCCTTGAGTTTCCCAGCATCCTAAATTTTGCAGCAATTCCCTATAGCATTCTGGTGCGGCTTATACGCTGGGGCGACTTACTCGACAGGTATTATAGGGTACATAATTCATTTTTGCAGCGCAATGTTCTCGACAATCTTGGAATGCATATTGCATGCAATATTAGCTTTGGTTACAGTATGTATATATAGTATTGATTTTCATGCTAATATCCGTCTGCGTAAACAGATTTGCTTTCTTTCTCTCGATGTAATATTGATTTACAGTGTGTAATTCTTTTTTCCCCTCTATAGCCGTATGTGTAAATGCTTTTAGTCTTGTATTTTCTGTAGATTTGCACAAAAGTGCATATGCGTACAGTTCCAACATTGATTTGTTTATTCAGCATTTTGCGCACTACATTGTTCGTGCTTGTAATTATGAAATGGTATGAATTAGAACTCTTAAAGTGACAATATTATATTGAAATAGAAATACATATAAGGTGAATGATATAATTTAGGAGTTATGGGTGTAGGCAAAGCAGTTTGTTATTCTACATTTGTCCAATATAAAGTATTATTTAAGATGTTGAAGTATTTTGCGCTTCGGCAATGCAGTACGTTGACCCAAGATCAGATTTTCAGCTCGTGTTTCTTTCCCTCAAACCATTCCATGGCAGGTTGTGTGTACTGTGTGTATTTTGTGGTTGTTTTTAACTTTGTCAGCAGTCTGTTTTTAGCTTCGAATCTATACTTGGAAAACTGATGGAGTAGGTTTGCATCGTTAATCACGACAACACATGCCTGCATTTATATTGTAGCAACCTTGAGGGAGGAAAATGTGAACCACTTTTGAACATGGGTGTAGAATTATTATTAGCATGTAACTATGTAATTTCTAATAAATGTTTGTTTGTTCCCTCCCGTTTTCTAATTGCTATGAAGATGGCACACCAATTTCACTGGTGGAGTTGGCGGCTCGGGAAGTAGCCTGTCATATTCCTTTCGAGGTTGTAGAACATGTGTATCCTCCTGTGCCAGAACAAATTCAACTGAGAATCGCTTTCTGGAGCTTTCCGGAAAATGAAGAAGACATCAGGTAAGATTTGCTATTTTTAAAATCCCTATATGTAATATAATTCTCGAATAGAATATCGATCCAAATCTGTAAATCTTTGCTGCAAACCCCAAAAAGTATATTAACAAAATTATGATATATTACTATGAACGTTTGAGGAATTAAACGATTGATATTTGGTATACGGTTAGTTATTTCTGACAATAACATACACACTTGATTTGTGAAATGTAAAATATTTGACATTTATTGTTTTTGTGAGTGACGAGAAAATGGGTGTTCTCAATGAAGGAATGCTTTTTGACTGTTCTTTGTCTGGTCGTTCCCATGCCAGCGTAAAGAAATGAAAATGGATTACAGTGTGTACATATATATATATATATATATATTGCCTGAGGTCTATTTTGTTTTATTCGTATGAATGATTTTGGCAGGTACAGAGCAAATCGATATTGAGCAGTTTTCGGTCCATTGATTATTGGGTATTTGCAGTGCACAAAGAAATCGGAATAGATCAATAATGTGGAGCAATTATTGAAAACTCCCAAGTAATTTTATACAGCGATTGCAATCGCGGAATGAGTTAAAAGTGAACCGCATTGTCCTGCAATGATGTACAGTATAGTGTAGCTTACCAAGTTTGTAATGAACCCAGTTGCAAAATATCACCATATACTAATTGAACGACAGTTCAAAGAAACTGTCTTCGTTTTGCAGTTCGTAATGTGGTATAATTTGTATTTCAGGTTGTATTCCTGCCTTGCCAACGGCAGTTCTGAGGAGTTCGGCAGAGGTGAACATCTATTCAAATCGCGGTCGGTTAAAGATCCTTTACAAATCGGTGAGTTACTGTAATTTCCAAGAACTATGTAATACCAAGTAGTAGTGATACACATTAATTTTCTTTTTGTTTTGTTTGAACCAGGCTTCCACCTCAGTGCCACCGTGATCCCTGTTCTTAACGGTTCGCAAGCGAAAACCTCGTACAACGTTGCCGTGACATTTGACCGCCGGCGCATCACTTCATGTAACTGTACCTGCAGCAGCACTGCATCGTGGTGTTCACACGTTGTTGCAGTTTGTCTCCATAGAATTCACCTGGTAACATTGCGTTACATGGGATATATATATATATATTCGGGCGGAAATCGATGATGTCCGTTGCGTGCCGAGTCGAGTTAATAATGCATTCGTTTGGGCTCGGTGCCGTGATTTAGCCCCATCAAGTGTGTTTACGTGCTCCAGTATCGGAGTCGTTGTCGCGTCTCCACCGAGACCAGTTGCAGAAGTTTGCTCAGTACCTCATTAGCGAATTGCCTCAACAGGTCAGCGTGGCACACACTCTTTTATTTCTTGATACATTGTTATTACGGATTCCGCTTGGCGAACAGGTTGCAGCCTAACTCTTGTTTACAGATTCTTCCAACTGCTCAAAGATTGCTGGATGAACTGCTGTCGTGCCAACAATCGGCCATCAACACGGTCTGCGGTGCACCAGGTAATCAATTGTCGCGCACCAAATTATCACCGCGAGTAATGTAGAATCCATTAATGCAGTGGAACATCTTCATGTAACAGGCAAAAAAGATGCCTATTATAGTAAATCCTCTTCATAAGGGCGTTTCACTTGTATACTTTTATGATGTAATAAAATACATCTTTATTTGCGGGTAAATTAAATTATCTTGAAAATATTGAAGTGCTTTGTGCTGTGTAGTAAAGTTCCTCTAATTGTTACGTGTTTGGCATCAGATCCAACAGCTGGAGCATCGGCCAATGAACAGACAACATGGTGTCTAGACGAAGAAACCCTTCACGACAACATCCACAAGATCCTCATCAAGTTTTGCGTTCCATCTCCAATGGTATTCAGCGACGTCAATTACCTGTCTTCTACGGCTCCTCCGGCTGCCGCCGAGTGGTCAAGCCTTCTGCGTCCTCTTCGAGGAAGAGAACCGGAGGGAATGTGGAACCTCTTGTCCATCGTCCGAGAAATGTATCGGCGCAACGATCGCAACGCTGTGCCGCTGCTTGAAGTTCTTACTGACGAATGTCTCTCCTGTGACCAAGTGAGCACCTTCGTAAATTATGAATATTCTAAGTACCCCACTAAACTTATTACTTTAGGCATCTGTGACTTGTGTATTGAGAATATGTAATTATATTGCCAACACGAACACATTGCGTTGTTTTGTTTATTCGCTGAACAGATCCTTATATGGTGGTTCAACACCAAAGTTTCATTGCACAATGGCAACTTTGGACACGGCAATCGCGGTGGGATAAACAGTAACACACACGCTTCCCAACACGCGTGTTCCAGCCTTTGCGACGAGATGGTAGTTCTGTGGCGTCTCGCGGCACTCAACCCGGCCCTCTCGCCGCAAGAGCGCAAGTTGCTATGCATGCAACTCGAGGAATGGCACATGAAGACCATCGAGAAGATGTGCAAGGCTCGTGTGGGCAACGGAGGAGCAGTAGCCGTGGGCGGTGCGGGAGGGGGAGGGGGAGGTGGAGGAGGAGGTGGTGGTGGTGTCGGAGGGACGAATGTGAGGAAGGCGGACATCGAAATTTTCACTGGATTCAAGTCGGCCATTGAGGCTTGTTTCCTCGATTGGGAAGATTACCCCATCGGTGGAGTGACTTATGGGGATGGAGTCTCAACCAGATACTATCATCCGTACACGTACCATAGGACTCAGGTGGGGAAATCGTATACCGTATTTCCCGATGCGAAATATAGACATTCTCCCTTTAATTGCAATATAAGTTTGCTTTTCAGGAATCGCATTCAAGAGAAGTCTCCACTTCGCTGATCTCATCCACATGTGACCATCTTTCAACGGCCACTGCAAAACGAACACGTGCAGTTGACTTCTCTCACTCCATGCACGATAGGAAACCCATCTTCCACGTCAAAGACAGGATGGTCGCTTCCCGCTCCAGTTCCTCGGGGCCTCAAGGTGCCTTGGCCGCTTCCAATTCGCCCGCCACTCACACCGACGGCAACCGAAGCTCCGTGAGCAGCGAAGGCTTCTGCGAGAACGATCAAGAAAGTCCCGAAGGCAAGGGCAACGCTTTGGACGGTGACTCCGCCGAAGAGAGCCAAGAACCCTTGGGCAACATCAACAAGACCCTCATGCCGTCGGCTTACATGAACGTCTCTCCGAGGAAATCTACTTCCGAGACCGTGGACGAGTCCGCGTGCAAATCGGGTGCGGCAAGTGTACCCACTGAAGCGGAGCAAGTAGCCCTTCCTCAGATGGCTTCGGTCACGTGTCAACCTTCCACGTCGGCTGCGAGGGAGAAGTCTTCGCCCGAGGAACCGGATTCCGATTGGTCGAGCGCCCCGGAGAGCGCCGGCGGCGCAACTGCTGCGGCCGGCTCCCACAAGGTGCGGCTTTCAAGGGCCGGAGCGGACGCCAAGGAAGGTACTTCCAAGTTTGAGCATTGGGAATCGCAACAGTCTAGCGACGAGTACCAGGTGTACTATTACGATCCCAAAGCTAAACTGAGTCCCGAGAGGCCGAAGGAGAGGAAGACGGACGAAGCGAACATCTTTGCTGGCATCAAGAAATTTGATGATCCATGGGAGGTAATGCTCATATTTTGTTGTTTAGTAAATAAGTGGTTTGTAGACCTGGTTATTTAACGTTTTTGGAATCTTTCAGATTCTGTTTGCCAGAGCCGAAGCACTACACGCGCACGGCCACTCGAAAGAAGCCAGCAAATTAGCGGTGAAACTTGCCGAAGAGTTGCTCGCCAATCCACCGGAACTGATGATAGGAATCCCACCTCCTCCTACGAAGGGAAAACGGAAGAAAGTGAGACTTTATATCCCTTGAGATGCATGACAGAAAATCCCCGCACCAACAAGTTTCTGTTTGCAATTGCGTTTGTATTTAGAAAATCAATCCAGCCAGTCACCAGATAAGTTGTCTGGCTTGCGCCACTCTGGCCAAAGCTGCATTTCTATGCACTGTGCTTTCGGAAAGTCCCGAGCATTACCACTTGGCCTTCTGCGTCGGAATCTACGGCCTCGAGATGGCCAGACCTCCGGCTTCAACCAAAGCTCTTGAAGTATATTTCTACACCAGTGAGAAACGACACGGAATGCGTTTATTACGTAGTTGTGAGAACTCTTTTTGTATCATAGGTGAAGCTTGCCAATCAGGAATCCGATTTGGTCAATCTGTTAAAGAGGATCCCTCTTGGAAGCAAGGAGCTGAAGATGATCCGAGAGAGAGCCGAGAACCTTCGTGAAGGAAAACTGAGGTCCCGAGGAGATTCCTTGCTGCCCTTGAATCTCGCAAGTTTCATATTTGAGGCCCTGTGTCTTCCCGGTAACGAGCATCTCGATGTCGCTAGAGAAATCGGTGGAATGCGGTGAAATGTGCCACATTGGTCACACACACACACAGAATAAATCCTGTTATTCACGGACTGAAGAAATTCATTATATAATTTAGTATGAGATTGTATACTACATATTTAGTTAACGCAATCGGCGCAGGTTTCCCTTAGTTCCGATACTGTTGTAACTTGCTCGATCTTCAACTTTGGCTGACCAATGAGCGGACTTTGAATCGCCCTTAGTTTCCCACCGGAAACCAACATTTAATAAACTGTAATAAGACGGCATTGTGTCCCAAATAAACAAAAGAAAATCTGGATATTTTTTCGATTTTCCCCAAATATCCAATGGCCAATTTAATCGGATTCCATTGCATTCTGAATTAGTATTTGCATCAAACGTTCGCTTTTGCTGTTATATCGATGTAAACATATTGAGGTCTAGTTATATAATCAGGTGCTGCGGCAAGAGGCGGTGCACAGTCGACAAACGGTCGTCTGGCTACAGACGAGCAATTGGGCTTCGAAGCTGCCGTGGCGGCGTTGGGATTAAAGGCGAATGTTTCCGAAGCGGACCACCCGTTACTCTGCGAGGGAACGCGTCGGCAAAGAGGAGATCTTGGACTCACCCTTCTCGTGCACTACAAAGATGATCAGGAAAAGTTGGCCAAAGTAATTCTCGCCGAATTGCAACAACTTCGTGACTCTGCTAGAGCAAATATTGCAAGCATTGAGCATTTGTTAATTGTTTGAAATAACCATTAAAGTTAATGGAAATGAGATGACAGAGTAAATGCTATTATTGTCTCCAAATGCAAACTTGTTGGAGTAATCGTTTCATTTAGTGCATTAAGCAGAGTTGCATCTCCATTTATAGAAATTGTCAGTTACAGACAAAATGCTCTTAAATGCTTATATTGCCATTTTCACACTTGTTTAGACCCAGTTGTAGATGCGTTATTCCCCACCTCACCCCCCAAAAAAACTCGTTTTGTTCATAGATTATGGACAAACTCCTCGATAAGGAAATCCACCAGATGTACAAAGCACCTACGACCAGCTGCTATTATTCCATTAAGCCACCAGCCAATCAACCAGCGAACCCTGTAAACGCGACATCCACACTTACCAGTTCTCGTGGCAAGTTGGAACGTGTGACGGATGGTGAGGATGACGGTGTTAAGCCATCAACTTCTACATCTTCCACTTTATTGGCATCTGATATGAAATCTTCAGCTCAGAATGGAGGTTAAGAAATACTTGGTTGGAGAAAAACCTTTTTGGTAATATTATATGTATTTATATTTTAATGTTTGATTTTTCAGGTTGTGTTCCATCGACTCCAACAGAAGCGAGATCGGTATCGGAAGCAGAACCTGGGTTTGGAAATGCTATGTCACGTCATGTTAACGGATCGGGAACAACATCCACGTCGTACGGAACTCCGAGCGTTCGAGAACCCACAAGGCACAGTGGAAGGTGTGCTACGTAACTGTTTTTAAAGCTGCAATTTCTGTTGTTTTCTTGTTTAAGGATCGGCTAACTAAAGGATTATTTGCAGAATGAATGGTAGAGGTGGCGATGATAGACAAGATACTTCCAGTCCAACATGGGAAGAAGATTACAAAGCGTGGGAAGCAAAGTTTAGGTGTACCAATTTCCGAACGCAGAAGAAGCATTCTGCAGGTCTCATATTATTTTTTTATATATTTATTATGTCACTTGGTTAGTTAGAGCTTGTACTATTTGATTTTAAAATTTGATTTCCCCTTTCCCAAAAATAAAAAGGAATGGCAAGCATTGACAGCAGTGCACCCGAAACTACATCGAGCGACAACTCTCCTACGCTGATCCGCAGAAGCGGTTGGGGCAAACCGATCGGTCCCGGTTCGGATAGCGGAAGTTCCGGCAAAAGCAGTGACTCGTTTGGTTCCAGCAGCTCCGGAGATAAAGCTGGGCGTATCAAAGCACGGGAAAATGAAAGGTTTTTTTATTCGCACTGCCCGCAATAGACTTAATAATTTAATAATGCCTTGACGTTTTTATGTGTAGTCCGCCTCCGAACTTTGTCGCCAGTGCCATTAAATGCGCGAGCCTTTTCAATCCGGAGGCTCCGGCACGCAGCGTGACTCCGAACGTCAAAATAAGGTACGTTATGAGAACGATGGAGCGATACAATCGGTTTTCATGTGAAGAGATTGGAGTTTCGGTGTCAGATTCAAAGGAAAGCGCAGCTATCCGAGCGTCCCAAACCAACCCAGCGAAGCGTCGGCTCACTTCATGTTCGAGTTGGCGAAAACCGTTCTGACGAAAGGTGGCGGCAACAGCAGCACCGCGCTCTTCACGCAACAGTCGACGAATCAGAATCACCGTGGACCGCATCGGGCACTTCACATGTGCGCTTTTCAGATCGGTCTTTACGCCCTCGGACTCCAGAATTGCGTGTCGCCTAATTGGCTGTCGCGCACTTACTCCTCGCACGTTTCGTGGATCACGAGTAAGTTGGTACATTCTCGTATTGGTGATTCTAAACTCGTAATTGTAAAAAATTGTTACTCGCAGGCCAAGCTCTGGAGATTGGCATTTCGGCCATAACCTTCTTGATTGAAGTTTGGGATGGGCATCTGACCCCGCCCGAAGTAGCGTCGTTGGCCGATAGAGCTTCCAGAGGGCGTGATCTGAAGATGGTACGGGCCTCCGCAGAGTTGGCACTCTCTTGTTTGCCACGTGCCCACGCGCTCAACCCAAACGAGATCCAGAGGGCCATCATGCAATGCAAGGAGCAGAACAACGAGATGCTGGAACGGGCGTGTCTGGCTGTTGAGAGCGCTGCTAAAGGCGGTGGCGTGTACCCCGAGGTGCTCTTTGACGTTGCCAAGCATTGGTACGAATTGTACAACGAAGCCACTCCGAACCAGTCGTCTTCATCCTCTATGTACGTGGCCAGTGGAGTGATGCCGGTCGCTCCGCCCGGGGTGCATATTGACACATCCCAAGGAATTCAGGTAGGTTGGCTGACGAAGCAGGCAATTCGTAGCGATTTAAGTTACAAATTACAAATGGGTTGGCAGGATAACATGGAGCCGATGGGGACGGCCGGTGTTGCCGCGCCGCTGGACATAAGCGCGATGCTGGAGCCTGCGGTCAGCCTGGCCCAGGATTCCGCTTTGGCTGCCGCGGCAGTCGCGGCGGTGTCGATGGTGCCGCAGCCGATGCCTACGTTGCAACAAGTGGCGGTCACCATCCCGGGGCCTCATCCGATGCCGTATTCTCTTCCGCCACCGATGAGCATCCCGTTCACGGGACCGTCCCCGTACAGCTACATGCAAACGGTCGCCACTTTCTCGCAGTCTCCCTTGGCGCCGCCGCCGCTTCACGCCCACGCGTACCTGCCGGCCCCTTTCCCTTACTCGGTGGC
This sequence comes from Glomeris maerens, assembly GCA_023279145.1. Lineage (NCBI taxonomy): Eukaryota > Metazoa > Arthropoda > Diplopoda > Glomerida > Glomeridae > Glomeris > Glomeris maerens. Next base: position 2,619 of record WWPM01014764.1, on the reverse strand, counting down.
CGCCACGGGTTTCGGCATACCTACCCAGACGTACTACACGGGACCGCATTGCACTCTGGCAGGAACGACGGCCATCAGGCCGCTTCCGGTGCCTACCGTGTACGCGCCGCAGCTGTGCACTTTACCGATGCAAGCGAGCCAACCGCGACCGCCAGCCATACTTGCTCAGGGACATTCCCCTCCTCCTCCGCCACCACCGCCTCCCCCGATGCATGCCATGCCTCAAGTGCAACAAGCTCTGGGACATCCGCAGCAGCCACCACTTGTGAGTCTTCTTAACTGAGCGTTATTGGGCAGTCGCAAAAACCGTAATAAGCGTTTGTTTTGTTTTTTGTTTTTTTCAGGTTCGAGGACCCATAACGCCCATGAACCAAAGCCAACTGAACTACCTTCTTTCCGCGTACCGCGTTGGTATGCTGGCCATGGAGACCTTGGCGCGCCGTGTTCACGATGACCGGCCGAACGCGAAGTACGCGCGTAATCCTCCGTACGGCGACGATGTCAAGTGGTTGCTTGGAGTAGCAAAGAAGCTGGGTACGTATATTTTATCGAGAGATTGCAGGGGCTATATTTTACAGGTAGGATCGGTATTTTTGTACGGTACGCAGGCACCTCGTACGTGCAGCAGTTCTGCCTGTGCACGGTGAACAGCGTGGTGAGCCCGTTTCTCCTCTACGAGATAGCATGCGATGCTGCACATTACCTGTCCAGGAGTAATCCCGCGCAGACATTCCAGCATCTCCGATCACCCGTTCTCACACCGTTAGTTCAAAAATGCCAACAGATGTAAGCTGTCGCTTATTTCCTGAATTATGTACAAAATTACGTAGATTGTTGAATGGGTCTCACTCTGTCTAAATTGTATTGGAACCGTTTTTGTTTTTTGCAGGTTCATCCAGTGCACCCATGTAAAGATGTTTCACCTTACCCCTACCGAATACGATGAATTCGTGAATATAATTCGTAGTGCGAGGACCGCGTTCCAGATGACCCCGGGCGGAATGGTTCACTTCAACGAGCTACTGCAGTCGCTGCGCAGAGCCAAGACTTGCCGCAAAGATCTGTGGCAGAAGATCGCCAGCGGACTCCAGTCGAGCAGCGTTTGACAATGGCGACGTGTTAGCGCTCCAATTCACCATCGGCACGTCAACCGCAACCTCGATCACGCGGCCAAACATCAACATCACCTTCGCAAAGACGCGCAAAAGGGACCCGCTTAGTTTGCGGCTGCGTTTCGATTCGTTGTCAGGTAACACGCAGGTTGGTCAATTAGTTAATTTCATCGTCGTAAGCCATTTTCGCACTAAAGTTGTGGGCCTACAAACAAAAAAAAAAACCTTTGAAAGCCCATGTTGCATAGTAAAGAATAGGTCATGTAGTTATATGCTTGGAAGAAAAGGCAAATTAAGCCTTTTGTATTTTTGGTATCTTTTCTGTGCTCCCAGTTGTCGGTGTCTGTGTTTGTTTTGTGCTTTCAAAACAGAGATGTCGTATAGCATAATTACCAGATACGTTGAATCCATTCAGCCAAACGTGGTGTTACGAAGTTTGTTCCTTCGACCCAAAGGGCGGGATTTGCATAGCTGCATGCTGCGTGCAGAGAGAGAAAGATAAGCCTTTTCTAAAATAATTCTGCTAAATTATCCACTGGAGTTTTCATTTGTATATTTTGTTGCTTTATTTGCTAAAATTTCTTGCGCATTATTCCACATATACTTCATAGATGGCAGAATTATTTTAGTTTCCTTGAATGGATTTTAGTTCATTATAGTGGATTGTCGTTTGCAAATCAATGTACCTTGTATTTCTTGTTGAACTGCAATTCGCTTTGCAGTCTCTTTTTCTTTCAAATAGAAAGCCACAGTTTGGAAAATGCAAATGCAGAACTCAATTCTATATTTTTATAATATCTTCAAGTGTAGTGTTAACCCCCTCCTCCTCCACCCATACCTATTCCATCGCCAAGAAAACAGGAAGAAAACGAAGAAATAATTACACATAATTGTTAATACAATATCATGAAACCAATGTTATTTATTCCGAATTAAAATAACAAGCTCTTCGAGTAACTGCAATTACTTTTATCAAAAGATTTTTGAATACTGAAATTGATTCGGATTTGCTTTGAGTTGCAACTAATTCCATGTAACAATTTCGGAATCCCCAATGTGCTAGCTAGTAATTATGTAGGCATTGTAAGTGTTTCAAGCTGGGTTGTTATTACCGTATTTTTCGATAGGTAATGCGCTAGTGTGCATTTTACCTGGATGTGCAAATGAATGGTAGGAAAGTTTGGGTTTCAAAGATGTCTATCGAAAAATATGTTAATTGCGAATAGCTGATTTTTCTTGTGTTATATATGTTACGATTTAATGGGCTACGTTGTTGGCCAAATCTCATTTTTTCCTACCTCGCTAATTAATTTCAAGTCGGTTTTGAATGCTCAGCAAATGGGCAGGGAGTAGTAATTATTTGAGTAGTTATTAGCTGTTAGTTTGTTTTTTGTTTTAGATATTTCTGTTCTGATGCAGAATCAGTGAGATTTTTTTTTTACAGAGGAACCGCAATGTATTTTGTCTCGCGCTGCGCATAACTTGAATACGCAAAATTGAAAATTAT
>WWPM01014711.1:0-21261 GCA_023279145.1 Glomeris maerens | reverse complement strand
TAAAGCACCAAATTCACAGTACATTGGTGTAATTGAAACCTATACATATGAATAGGAAAAGTCGAAATTAAATTCAGTAATATTTTAAGTCGCAATGTTCGCAGCAGTTTTAGAAATACTACTATTCAGATTTTATCCCATTATAGTGAACTGTATGCGTTGATATTTTTCTATATACAGCTGGATGGCGTATCTAATGCATGAATAATATTCTACATCCACCCGACACGTTGATTTGTTAAATCTCCCTGTACTGAGACACTATTATACATTGTGCTAAGCTAATGCGAGGGAAAATATGGGGAAATTATACACTGAATATGTAAATATTATTCTGGTCTAATTGTGCTGTGCTTTTGCGATGGCATAACAGGAAAAATCGACCTCATTCATATGCTGTAATAGATTAAACCAAGAGAGACAATACATATAATTTGGTATAACTGTATAGGGTAGTTTACATAGCTAACTTAATGAATTGAAAGAATTGCAATTGCAGACAACATATGTTACAATTTAGAGTTAATTTATATAAATAATATTGTCATTGAAATAACGCTTCTATGTTTGTTTGAGACACGTACTTATCTCAATAGTTGAGAACAGTCAGAATGCGCTCACCAGTTTCTTTTCGACCTCAAAGTGTCTCAAAGTCGAAAAGTCTCAAGGGACTACAGTGCAAGAAAATGATAACCGCTACGGCGAACAAAATATGAAATAGCTCGATGTTACTGTGGCATATGGAATTCTTAATTTACAGAGAACTGCAAAATATGAAACTGAAGGTATGAAACTAAAAGACTTTAAGAGGAATCCAGTTCTACTTTCAAATAGATTTTGGCATGTTTGGATTAAAGAACCTGATACATATATGCCAATTTTCTCATTAATAACTCGACGACAAAACTTAGTTTCAGAATGATGTTCATCTATTAAATGTCTCAGAGGCAAAACATGTTAATCTATTAAATAATTATTATGGTGTATAAGTGGGATTGCATTTTTTTTAAATTGATAAACCTGGTAATCACAGTCCATAATATGGCCTAAGATAACGTATGTGTATATTCTGTAAAATTTAACTTTTTCAGCAATTTCTTTATACACATAGTAAAAAAAGTTGCTTAAACAAACAAAAAGTTTTGACATGCGTTTATCGATTTTGTCGAAATCGATTTTTCGATGGCTCTCTCTCTCTCTCTGCAGTTTTTTGAATTTCAGAGGGAATAAAACAAATTTCCAAGGAGAAATGCTCCTGTTTTGTCGCCGATGACGCCATACAAATTCAACCTCTCACGGCAAAGTGTTAAAAACAACACTATGCATGGAGAAAGATTCGGTGAAAACTACTCCAAGTGCAGGGCTCTTTGTTCATAGCGTGAATTCATTGGCGAAACCTTTGTTCACCAATCTATAAATATCGAAGAGTTCCTTCCAGTGGAAATTGTACACAAAAATTTCATAATACCCTACTGTATTTATATAAGTATGGAAAACAAGAAAAATACATGGTCTGTCATTCCGGAAACCACATTTATCTTCCGCCTGCTATGGAAAGTTTCACCTATTTTGTGCAACGAACACTTGTTTTAAAGTAGACTATACAGTACAGTCACGAAATCACATTCCAGGTGATAACGGATATTCTGAAAGTTGGCGAAAATGACAAATATACGTCAATATGTGGCTCCCAAGAGGATGACTGCTATACCAGTATAGAAGTTTTCAATGTGAAAGTAGAATTACACTATACAGGGTGAAAGTAAAGTCCTTGGATCCCCCCTTGTCCAAAAAAATCTACAATTCCATATTCCCACATATTAAAAAATCTTAATATGCAGTGACAGTAAGTCAGGGGTGCTTTATCCAGTGGTGCCAAACTATTTTACCTCTGCAGCTGCCTTCAAAGTTATCCAAAACCTAACTTTGCAGACAACAAATAGCTGGAGCAATAGTTACAATTAGCACTAAAGAGGACATTGAAATTTGTACCATAGAGCAACTTTTTAAGTGAAATGGAGCAGAGTAAAAGCGGCATACAAATGTATTAGTTTTATCAATTTCATGTGAGATGTACATTGCAGGGAAGATGATCGATGACCAAATTACGTGGTTGTTTCCATCAGTTTTCTTCCCTGCAATGCACCTTGATAAACCTAAAAAGAATTGGTGCTGCTTCTGTTCCATTTTGTTTAAAAGTTGCTCTGCAAAACAAATTTGAATGTTCTTTTCAACGTACTAATTTGAACTTTTGCTCCAGCTATTGTATTCGCAAAGTTGCATTTTAGATAATCCTGAAGGCAGTTGCAGAGGTCAAGCAGTTTTACACCACTGGATAGAGTACCCCTGTATTACTTTCACTGTATACTATTCAGATTTTTAATATACAGCGGAATTCGTTTAAGTGTCACCTGCAGGGGGATTGACATTTAAGCAAAGTAACATGTAGCGAAGCTCTACAAACATCACATCATTTGATAAATGAAAGTAGTGGACAACTTCATTACACAAAACTAGAATAATGGCTTTGAAATGACACAGAAATAATGTGTTACTGCTAGACTGACAAAAACCAAAAGTGACACTTAACTGTATGTGGAAATGTAAAAAAATTCGGGGATAGTTCGTAAATTTACTACCGTTTGGCTATAAATTAAAAACCAGAAACATATTTTATTACGTGCCTCTCTTAAAGCTACAGCTTTCCACTATTTGTCAAATAATCGTCATTTAAATTGAAGCACTTGTCATATTTTTCTTAAAATTTTCAATTACTTCTGCATACAAATTTTCCACCAAATGTAGCGAACCTGTAACGGCATTATGAAGTGCTCGGTGAACACAAGACTTTTGTAGCCAAAAGAATGTTTGATTTTTACAGCAAATGGGGCGTTTTTAACATCACCCGTATACAGCCGAACTTGGCACCATCTGATTTCAAACTATTCATAAGAGCTTTGAATTGCTGTCAAAAGTTGGATGCATTATGTTGCGGCAAATTTGTAGGCAGAAGGAATTCGAAAGTTCGAGGGAATATAACAATTGCTTCCATTTAAATGACAATTACTGTATTTGTCAAATCGTGGAAAGCTCGTAACCCTGCTTGTGATTGCTCATGTTGATCAGTTATAGGGTCGTTTCCATCGGTCACCTTCCCTGCAATGAACACGTCTTATATGAAATTGCCAATACTAACAAGTTTCTTGTCGCTTCACATCTCTCCATTTCACTTAAAAGTTGCTCTGTGGTGCTAATTTCAAAGTCCTCTTCAACGCACTAATTTGAGCTATAGCGACAGCTATTGTATTTATAAAATTATGTTTTAGATTACCTGGAAGGCAGTTGCAGAGGTCAAATCGTTTGGAACCACCGGATGGAGGAGCAACCATGGCATAGTGTCACTGCATAATCAGATATTTAATATACGTGATAATGTAACGGCTTTTTCTGGGGCCAAAGACTATTTTTACCATGTATACATAGAAATCTAATTATTTTGTGACTATGAGTTTTGGAAAGTTCTGTAGGTGGAAGGTGAAATGTAATGCGGTGATTACATTGCAAATTGTAGTCTAGAAGAGATACCATTTGCACATCGCTGCAAGCGACAAATACTTTACGTAAATGCAACAAACGTGTTATACAGCTCATTTCAGTGGTGGAAAATTATGAGTTTAAACAAATTTGTTCAAGAGGAGATGGATCCTCCTGCTAATGATCTCTCCTGCTAATGATATTGAATTATGTAGCGTTGGTGCCCTGATGAAGGTTCATGTTTATGAACTGAAACCGGTTGGCGTAAATAAAGGACGGGTTTCGTCCTTGAACACTTATGAGTAAAGGATCCATCTCCTCTTGAACAAATGTGTTATACAGCTATTGAACCAACTCGGACGAGCCATATTAAATTACAATATACGTACTAAGCATATACAGTAACATCATACATATTGAATTCAATATAAATAACAAAGTTAACTTCCAAGTACATTGTGTTCTACAAGACTTTTTTAATGTGAAATGTTTGGATCCAGATTTTTAACGTTGCTGGTAAGGTGGAGTCATCTTACGGCTCCAAGCATTGTTTTCTTACAGCACTCCAAGTGAACCTAGCGCAAGTTTCAAGCATGCAGTCTTGAAATATATTTTAGGTATTGTTTTTTTATACTCTATTGTGTTCTTATTACTTACTTGGTTCTAGTCTAAATTTTTCTTGTATTTATGTATTTCCTTCTAAAAAAATTATTTTTAGTTACCTATATGTGTGAAACAAGTTGCATAGTGTTGTATACTTGTTTTCTGATACTTATTCACATGTACTTTTATCACGCAAATAAATATTTACGTACAGTATGCAGGGTACTGCAGAATTACAGGGACAAACTGACAGGGTATATTCCCTGCATGAAAATAAGACAAAGTTCCTATAAACCCATGTCCCCAAACGCTTAGGTTTTTAAGAAGGACCTACATAAAATGTGACATCCATAATTCACGCTCCCCATATCTTTCCATTGATCATTCATTATGCGTTCCTAATAAAGATGCGAGGGGCATGAATTACGGATGTCACATTTTATGTAGGTCTTACTTAAAAACCTAAGCGTTTGGGGACACGGGTTAATAGAAACTTTGTCTTATTTTCATGCAGGGAATATACCCAGTCAGTTTGTCCCTGTAATTTTGCAACGCCCTGTATATGTGACTACGCATATTAGTAATCACGCATCAAAAGTTTATTACCTTTTACAAATATCTTGAAAATGGTGTGAGTAGATAAGACATGCAAATGTTTGAAGAGATTAGCCCAGTAACCTAGGCGAATCCGACAAACATGTTGCACATTACTTGAATGTGCTAAATTAAAGATCACCGAGTTGTTATCTTTTAAAATGCAAAAGATAGAATCATAGTCGCAATTAGAAAATTGCATATCGGGCAGCACTGAATTTATACATACTTGTATATCGTTTATAGCATTTTTTACCATAATTAGAATACGTTCTATGATTATGTAGATGAAATTACGGTTCCATCTCCTAGTTTAACACGTATGAACATTGCATCCAAGGCCACTTCGACATTAGATTTTTGGTTTATTCTTATGTTATTTTGCATTGTTACTACCAAAATTTGAAGTTAAATTTCCCTGACAAATGTTCTGATTTTCCGTTACTTTATTTAATGCATATTTTTTACAGAAGCAAACTGCTACCAAATTCGCTATAGCGTTTAACCAAATTTCTGAAGTGGATGTAATAAGAAATTACAGTATACAAGTAGTATTCAACCATTAAATCTAATTAAAAAAATATTTTACTGTAGTTTTCCGATATATTCAGGATACAATTTAGAACTGAAGACAAAGTTATTGTTAAGAAAAACAAAAACCATGTAATGAAACGGTGGTAAGAAATTGCTATTACACAGCGTTTGCATTCTCCTTCTCCTTTTTCTTTTTTAACTGACTTAACTTTGATCAATTTCCTCCTCCAGCTGTGCTCTTTTCTTATCCTTTTCTTTTGTTCCTCCAAAATTTCATCTCCAACAGTAAGTTTTCTACTCCCTTGTTTTTTCTTCTCTTCCTCAGTCTCAGTTTGACATCCTCGAGATAACTGTGGCATGACTTGTGGGCCGCTTTGACCGATCGCAACAGTTTGTCTGTTTGTATTGGCAGTACTTCTCCCATATTAATAATTGCGTCATTAACGTGACGCTGGCCAACAACAGTTTCTCGTAGCAATTTTTTTCTATCAACAATATTTTATTCGTATGTTATGATCATGCAAGCATAGCTTTGCTACCCTCCAATGGTCTCTATCTAACATACTACTACAGAATATATCCAGACCAACATTTACCCTCCTCTTGACATCTGCAACGTCCCGATCAAAAATTCTTAAATTCTCTTTAAAAAAAGAGCTGTCAAACTTGGGTATTGATGTCTGACTTTTTCATATGCAGTATTATCCGATATTCTGTTTGCATTGAATAGACATTCCAGGACAATATTCATACGAGATTGTCCCAGGTTAGGGGTGCATATGACAATTTCAGAATCCAGAGGTGACAATCTTAGAGGCATCTTATATATTTCAAAGGGCTTCCTTTTCACAACTTTTCAATACTAGTTGCAACCAGCATCTTCCTACATGAAATCTGAAAGTGGGCCGTTTCTCTTATCTTGGCACAATTAAGTAGTTTGTTTGTTGAAAAGCCAGCATCAACTTTTCTCCATTTAAAGAGATTTTCAGATGACTTAAAGGTCAATTTCTATCAGCTTCATGTCAGTTGAAGCAGCTTCCATTTTGTCTCTTTTTAACACAGCGACTCATACTTCTAAGCAAATGGCGAAATTGCTCATTGCCAGTGGTTTCGGACTTTGAAATTTGATCAGAAACTGTTGACAGCCTTTAGCACAACTGTCTTGAAAAAATCCAATTTGCATTTCATCAATGGGTCTTGTGTCACCTGTTTAAAAGTTTTCAATGGTTTGCTATTCATTATTTTACTTTCATTAGCAAGCTTCTTCACATGATTAAAAATGTAAATTGCCACTTCCAGGTTTTGACTTGTGCATGCTGATCGTCCAGCTGGAGAATCCTTGAGTAAGTAATAGAAACGATATAGAACACAGGCGCGGTTGCGTTCTGCTGCAGCTAAACCAGTTTTGAATTCTCCATGAATTACTTGATTAAACCCATAAGGTTTTTTGCTTTCACCGTTTTTCATTGTCTTCTTTAAAAGCTCTCAGAAAAGTGAAGTTCAAATTAGGCCCATGCATGGAAATTTGTAGCAGCTTTGATGTGGGACGATCCGTCATACCTTCATTGAACTTTTCACTTCAACACTGTTTAGATACCGATTTGCCACTTTATGCTTTTTCGTGTCCCAAAATTATAATTCTTCTATTGCGAATTTTAAAACCTGATAATTCTAATGTCTCAATTTCGAAACATAACATCCTATGTCACTAATTAACCAGACAGAAACCTGTGCAATTTCCACATTGGCTTGCTTTCGCGTCTGTCCGTAAAAAAAATGGATTGCTAGATTCGAATACAAACAAACTAAAAATTACAAAATAAAAACTTAGAAAATAAACTGGAAACGTGGGGGGGGCGCATCACCATTATACTCATAAAATCAAAATGCGCAAGAACGTTTCCAGTTTCAGATGTTATAACACGGCTTTGTTACAATTTTTATTCTATAATTTTTTTGTGAAATTCATTTGAGAATCAGGAGATGTCCACTGACCAATTTAAGAATCCATAGATTGCGTAAATCAGACAAACACAGTTGTACGGTACCAGCACGGTGAATAGTATGTCACAGACCTATGTGACTAAAGAAATTGGTTAGAATTTGAGGCCCAACTGCCAACTCTTTGTTCTCTTATACCATTAGGACATTAGCAACATCAAGGCAAGGTTCGTATTTATGAAAAAGGAACTGTTTTTGTATGCTCAAGACATTGTTATTTAATTATATTTTCAAGCTTGTTCAGAAAGGCCAATTTTTCTTTTAAATAGAAATTATTCATTGGATACTTTTATCTGAAAGCATTAATTAAGTAAGCTTCGTATAATTTGTTCACCATGCAATATACTCGATCTTATGAATTTCTTTATTTAACAGAAGCTGTGTTTGATGTTTTATGCTAGGAAATTGTAAAAACAATGCTCTCTTTATTATCAGTGTGCTGTTATCTGGCCCTTATTTGTCAATTTTGTGCAAGTTTGAAATAGTGCAAATAATTATATCAATTGTTCGTGTTGTTTTTTTACATAGCTAGTGTCGAAATCATGCTGCGAGTTTACATTTCAGGGAGAAATTTTATATATAGTATCATTAAACCTTTTCATTACAGTACTGCATTGCAACAATACTTTCTTTACTTCATTCAATTTTTCATAAGATTCCTTAGATTGTTTTAATAAGCAGCGAATTAAATCAATCTGAAGACACTTTTACGAGGGCAGAACGAAAAGTTTTTTCCCACGCACACGCACCAAAGATGAACAAGTTTTATTCCGTTGACGAAGAAGACTACTGACTGATCGCGGTGAACGGCTGCCTTGACCTCATCATCCCCAGTGAATCTCTACCCCTTCACGTGTTCCTTGAGCTTGGGGAACTGCGGGCACGTGTTAGCCATGTTCGCCTAGGGCTTCAGGCGATTCTGCAACACAGCAAAGCCATGCCACACACGAGTCGCAAAACCCAAGCACTTGTTCATATTTGTCGCGTGTTCGTGGGAAAAACGGGACTATGTCGTAAAGTGAACATTGTCCCGTGTGCTAGACATATGAAACTTTCATTCTGTGAAAGAATTTTTTAAATCGGTGAAAAACTAAAAAAGTTACAGGCAAACAGGCACTACTTTTCGTTCTGCCCGCGTATATTCTCTCAGGACTTTTGACAAAAGGATTTCAATACACTTATGAGCCTTTTCAGACACTAGTACATAATATAATTTATTGGTACCGCTTGCATTATCACTAAACAACTCGCACAATATTTCATGACACCTTTGCTCTCAAAAGATACCTGAAACTATAAAGCAGACACTTCGCTTTTCAAACACAGTTATAACGAGTATAAGTATCTGCTTTACTTCCCCACAGATGATACAAATGTAATCAGAGAAAATACTAGATTCTCACCGAGGTCATTCTCCATTGAAACTGTAATATGTGTTTTGTGGTTCTTAAATTTTTCCAGGATTCAAAAACACGACGGCCAATACGTACTTGACTGCAAACCTAATTAAACGATTCCACATAACACTTTCGTCACACTCCAATATGCTCTACACTATTTGTGCCTCTTACTGAATCTTCAGATTATTTCATATTGTTGCAGTTCATGCATATGCATTAATGTTTCAATACCAAGTGGTTGGAGACTACAATCCATGTTTTAAGTCTACATAACCGCAATAGTAAGCGAAATCTTATCCTGAGCAGAGTTAACATTTTTTCTGAAACTGTTTTTCCAACAAGACCCTGAAATTTCAAAAAATTAAAAAAATGCTTTATGGTCTGAAAAGTATCAAAATATTGATTGATGAAAACAGCTCTGGCACAAAATGTTTAACATAACACGATGCAATTTCACTCGGTAATTTATGCCATGTATTATTTTGGCGTTAGATTATAACTGGCTGACAACCGCGTGGCAATGATCATTTTTTCCCACCAATTCAGATACTTCATTTTTGTAAAAAGTCAACATACAAGCATCTGCAGGACTGCTTTTATTATATTAAATACAAGTTGTATGGTAACGCCCATATTTTTTTATGCAAATAAAATAAGTAGCAGCTATAGCGTGCATAACCAGCATTAATGAATACAAATGCAAGCACTAATGAGATTAGTCATAACAAATGTGGTGCAAATATTTGTTATTAGAGTGTTTTCTATTCGAGCATTATAAAACCCGATGTCTAGTGTTCAATTCGCTAATCGTGAATACCATAAAATAGGATTTGCGTATTTATTTTTGTTGTCAAAATACATTGAAATATTTACATGCTTTATTTGGAGTATGACATTACGTGGTTAAAACAAGGTTTTGGTATAAAATTAGGTATAAACAATACTGCATGTACTATACCGCATGATTGCAATTGTGATCACATATTGCAGAAGATTAATAATAGAGCTTAGAAGAGTTTAAAAACTTTCAGTGAACTGTACCCAAGCGAACATTTGGCTTCCATACTTTGATCAAGATGAAGGGCTTTGCCGCGCATTGGGGACACATAATGCTCTGGAAAAAATACCAGTGCGTTTCCATTTGTATACAGTATAAGAAAACGTGCTCAGACTAAACAAATCGCAACTACAAGGGCAACAACCGAAGACTTTTATGTACCTTGATCGTTACAACCATATAGGTACTTGTCAAAATTGTTATTCTTGTTGTCCGTCTTGCTATAGTACAGTAATCAAAAGATGTGAACTGTCACAACTCTTTCACAAAGTTTATAAAACGTTGGATTTTATGAGACAAATTAAAAAAATGTACAATTAACGCCGCAATAGTAGCATATACGTAGGTATATCAATTGCTTCGCTAACAATTTGTATTTTCAAAGCATGATTTGTGAAATTTCAAGCATCATTAATCAGCGGCAAACGGCTATAAAAGGATGTTAAATTTGTCTAGTGTATAAAATGTCTTGTAAGTGGCAAATAATAAAGTATACTTTCTGCTTAATAATGTCATGTCATACTGTATAATACAAAATATGAAACAACCTTATAAAATTGAAAATAATATAAACTTCACATTTGCACATGACCTAGCTAGGATGCTTATTTAAGCTAGGCCATTCGCACGACATATTATGAATAGCTGCAGTTAGCGCCTTAAGTCTCAATTCGTCTGATAGAGCAGTTTATATCCCGTTAGACAGCAGCCACATTTATTATGAATTTCTGCTGAACTGGCATTTTCCAATGCTTCCTGGCAGCCTGACATTTGTTATATTGGTTGATAGAATGTCAGGCAGGGAAGCTGCTGTCAAAGTGGTACTGGGCTTCTTATTTGACTACGAGGGCGAGTCAAAAAAGTAAGTTTCATTTGATTATAACAAAAAATATAGACAACTGAAAAAAAAAATATTTTTTATTGGATTCTACCTTTCAAAATATACATTTCTACGTAATCACCTATCAGATTTTTGCATTTTCTGTCCCTTGGGAGAATTTTTGAAATCCCTTTCTCAAAAAAATTCCTTACAACTCTGGCCTTCTTCACCTCATCATCCGAATGGAATCTCTCCTTTTCAAGTTTGCTTTTCATTTGCCCAAGCACATGGAAATCACAGGGCGACAAACCAGGGTTGTGTGGAGGATGTTCATTCACTGTCCAGCAAAATTTGCCAAGATCCTTGATGATGCGCGCAAGTTGCGGGGTTGTCCTGTTTCATGACAACGCCAAACCACACACCGCAAGCATCACCAATTAAGGATCTTCTTTCAAAATTTGGCTGGACTGTGTTTGATTTGAACATCCTCCATACAGTACTGAGATTTTCGTGTGTTAAGCCAACGAAGAACAAAATTGGAAAGGAAGGATTCCACTCATATGATTTTTGCAATTAATAAAAATTGTACAAGCCACAATTTCAAAAATTTGGACCTCGCTGGTATAAAGTGCGACAGTAATTTAGTGCTCGTTTGAGGGTTAGATATATAGCTACGGTTTGTGAGTATTAGGGAATTATTGCCTACTGAACTACTTATCATAAAATGAACTAAAATGTACCGGCAAATCGAGAATATAGGACATGCTCCACCTAAAAATACCACCATGAAAATTCCCATTATGCGCAGCACAGCAAGCTGGTCAAGGAAAAATGCAATGTTCACCAACAGCTAAAATAAATATAATGGTTCCTGTTGCAAAATCCAGTCTCATATGTGGATCAAATTGTAAAACGAAACTCCCCAACAAGCGTTTGTTCAGACACGCGGCAGCAAATTTGCTATTTGTTTTGACGGTGATAGCGATTAAATGTATCTATTATACAGGGCGTTTCAAAGCTTTTTGTACAAACTTTCAGGGTATGTAATATGCATGAAAGCAAGACAAAACCTTATGAACCCACGTCCACAGATGTTCGGTTTTGTCTGTAGCCCCCGGAACGTGACATCCGTAATGTATGCTCCCTAATATGAATGCATGTCTCGCGAAACCGACGTGTGACCCTAGGAATGAGCGGAGGAAGTTATGACAACGCATTTGTACAGTATGGACACCAATAAGACATTTATTCACAAGGAGGTGTTCGAAATTGTAGCCCGTAGATTCGGATTTGGGCCTCGTAGCTCAAGTTTGAAACACCACAGATTTTTCATTGCATCCGGCAATCAATGATTCCGAATTAACTTAGATTAATCGCTAGAAATCGTTATGTATCTATACAAGAGAAAAGAGAAATGTTTGCGAAGGCCGGTTTTTACATGCAGTATTCGCGAAATCTGTTTTTCTGATCTTATTAAAACAAGAACACGTGGAGATCACTTGGCTAAAATATACCGATTTTTCGATTTAAAGAGACCAATAACAGCTTAATGTCGGTACCCCCAGTACAGGGTGTCTCACTTGGGGCCACGTTGCAGAAAACATTCGTGAATATGGAGCGGCACGTTGCTTTGTGTGCGAACGTTAGGGGAGGACATTTCCAGCACCTTTTGTAATGTGAACTTGTTTTCCATTAAATAAAAGTATATTACAGGTTCCTCCACTGTGCTTTTACGTTTACACGTTCCCGATTCAAACGAATATTTAAAGGGTCAGCCCCGAGTGAGACACCCTGTAGAATCTAACCCTGGTCTCCCCAATATATGAAACGTGATGGCATTAACACTCTCGGTATTAATGATAAGTTTATAATGACCAAGTCATATATCTCTGATGATATTATTTTTTTTAATATTATGGTTCGGGAATGCTTTAAGAGTTTCATGTATGCACTGTAAAAATGAGGGTTAAATGGAAACAATATTAGCAAGATGGTTATAGAATTAATATTACACTGTATAATATTTATAAGTATTTATGAAAAATATTTGTTATGTATATTTGATAAAAAATAAATCAGCAAACTGACAACGTAATGTGGTATAGGGTACCTGCAGACAGTAATTAATATAATTTCTTATCTGGACTTGTGAGCACAATAGATTCGTCATACATCATTCATTAGGCTACTTTAATAATGCATGTTTATGCAAGGAACAAGTGAGCATTTTCTATATTAGCAATGGTCTGGAGATGAAAGTATTTCGACAAAGTATTGACAATCTCAATTCATATGGTCATGTAAATAATAATTAATCAATATAATGTATAGTATAATAAAAAAGTCATAACGTTCACCTACAAATTGAAGTACGCTGTACAAACTTAATTATTATAATAGGATTTGATCTTGGTGTGATATATGCCACATCAAATACGTATAACTTGGTATAATTATAATACTACCCTGTCTTGGCCTCCAAGCAGTCCTAGAAAAAAAGCAGAAGTGCACCACAAAAAACCTCCAGGCTCGACAAAAATCAGAACATCGTTCGTCATAGTGTCAGGCGAAAATTGCAAGCATACCACATTGTGTGGCAGCTTTCCGTGTGAGAAAGATATGTTATTTCAGATGGTAGGTATATTACGACATATACAGTGGGGGCGAGATTCAATTAAAGCCGATTTCACTTATAAGCAAAGTATGTAGTAAACTTTTTAACTCTTCCGAAATATTTTTTCAAACCACTTTGCTTAAGAAGCTGGTACATGCATATCGACACATGCTGAGCTAATCAACATTTATTTATTCCATTTACCTATACAGTATATTGACATATTGCCGATTAGCTCAACTCACTACTGTGAGTATACTGCATAGTTCACGGTTTACGCAATGACAATCTGTCCATAACATAGCAATCCACAAATGATTTAATCAACCACGATATTCGTGTTTTATATAGAGGCCTACCTTCCTATTTTATGGAAGAAGCTGACAAAAATTGCACCATGCGGCCTATCTACTGTTATATAATATTATTTTCGGTCTATTAATACAGTAAAATTTATTACCATCCATATCTGTCGATTGGGGTGGGCTCGATCAACGAAATCTAATTATGCGTATATCAACCAAAAATGTGATCGGCACTATACCAGATGAGAGGACTTTCTAGTTGAACTCGAATAGCGAATTTAAATTGGCAAAAAAGATTACAAAGGACACTTGAATTTCAATTGCTATAAGAATGTCAAGCAGGGGTTCATGCACCCGTCTAAATTTTTAGTGGCAAAACAGCGGTTGAAGACTGAAGTGTAAGCGAGATGATGGCATTGGCTTTCCGCCTGTCAATGCAAATATTGATATGGCAATTTGGTTATGGAGCGTCGCATGATGTCAGCCAGAAGATGGTGAACAAAAGCTCATATACTCACTTATATAGATCGTGAATAGCGTACACAAAATAGTCGATACGACAGTTCACTTCCATGCACCCAAACTAAATCATTGCAAGAATGAAGTTTGCACGCCCTTCTCAAAACGCCTATCTTATCATTCTATTGCTTGAAACCACATGCGATAAACTGCACGGTTTCAATAATGTCTTCATTTCATTGCTCATTTTAATGCTCGCGTCAATAAAAATTGATAAGAACGGAAGTTTACATAAACACTTGAAAAGGCACGCCTGGAAAGCAATAAGATTAAATTCCAGCAATAAATTCATATTTATGGAAAATTGAAAAAAATCCTGCATTCGGTACAAGACCCTCCTCCAAAACTTCATCCACAGAAATAAGTATAATATACTGCTATTTTCTCAACAATCTCCTATTTTCAATACAAATTTCACAATAAAAGCCTAGTTTTAAAAATATGTGCATACGAGCGAAGCATCGTGGAATATGGATGGCATAATAACAGCTGGCTTTAGAAAGTCGGGCACGCTTTAATCTGTTTTGCTCTCAACATTAACACATCCCAAGTCCTAAAATGGTAGTGCCAATTCAATTTGTGATCAAATTCGATTTCTCCCTCACCACTTCAAATGCAATATTATAAGAAAGTAACCCCGGGAGGTATATAAGTGGTAGGCGGCCAATTGGTATCCTGTAAATTTTAAATTTTCAACGAGATGCTGCTTACTAATTTCGTTCCATAGCTATCCTGAATTTTTCGGCTCGAGTTCCGGCAGTAGTTGCGAAACATTTCCCAAAATTCACTTCAAAATATATCTTTATCACAAGCCATTGCATAGAAGAGGCAAAACATGTACAAAATATTATTTATATTGATAGCAATTATGTATTCTAACGAAAACGAATATATTGCTACAAAGGAGCAATTATTTCCCTTCTTGCATGCAACCATGCGCATATGGGACCCATTTTTACAAGTCAAGACAGCGGCCCCCAAGTTGAGATATCAGGCCAACATTGGAAAAGTGCAAACGCAATATTCTAAAAGGCACATACAGTTCAAAAAATAACTAAAATTTATTTTACCTCAATGACAACTTACATATAAAGGCTGTGTGAATTTTAGATGAAAAATATAAATGCGCAATAAATCTGGCCTGGCGTTGGGAGCTGCGAAGAAGCCATCAGGGAACCGCATCTTATCGCACATTTTTTACGATAAAAGTCTTGGTGCAAGTCATGATACGTAACTTGCAACATGTTGCCAATAAATTTTCAACTAAATGGGCAAGCATTACTTCACAATCACCCAGGAGGATCTTGAAATTAATTTCTTTACTTGGCAACATCATTTCAACAGCATATGGTTATACAGTGCACACAGATTCCGATATATAAAGCAGGAATCCAGTTTTTATTTTCGGAACGGCAACTAATTAAAAGCTTAAAACTTTCTTTAAAAAAATACGTTTAAATGTGTGCACTTTAAACTCAAAAATGGTTTACTATAATCATGGATTATAATGAATTCACATAGTTGCGTCACCGACGGTTAACTGCATATATTTAAAACCCAGTCTCAAACAGCTGTAATTAAGTTATGTACTTTGGACCCAGTATTACTTTATGAACCAATATTTCTGTCGACCAGCTTTAAAATACAATTATAGATTTCATGCAACAACTCTAGCTCATGTCATTGATTTTAGGAGCAGGTTCAATATAAGCGTGTCATTTATATGCATTCACATTTTGTAGGAGTCAGACTGAATGGGAAGTAACGTTCGTCTCAATAAAGTTTCTAGCGCCATAATATTTATACTCAAACTGCATAATATTAAATGACAAACGAGTTGTGCAACTATATGAAGGATACTTCGAATTTTAACTCACTATTTTTGGGATCCTTGTAGACTATATCCCAACGTGCAAAATTGATTCTTCAGCACTGTATAATCTGGTAGCTGCAGGAAAGTCACACCTATTTATAGATATAGATATACGGGTTATATAAAGTTATAAATATTGTCGACGATCGATGGCGAATATATGCCGATATTTACCAAGAATTTATTGGTGACACCGCTCTTTTCGTGTTTCATTCACGAACGTTTTACACGCACATGCTGAGGTTCACTATACATGTACCGGATGCCGAAGCTTGCCTCGATGAACTGATCTGGATTACCTAGCTGTAGTTGCATTTCAGCACGCCCAGAACCCAATGCCATTGGCAGATTGTACGATACTCATCCAATGGGAAATTTGAAACAGACGAGTCATAAGAAAAGAAAGTTCTGTCCATTCAACTGAAAATACTGACAGCTCGTTTAATAGTAACGGCTGTCCCGTTAAAGTGTTTAATCTCCCAGACATGCGTTTCTGGCCAAAACAATAATTCATACCCCATAATTTTAAGTAGTTCTCGCTGGGAGAAATGTTATTTGGTTGCATTACATCAACATGGTAGTTCAGGAAAGTAACTAATTGACGGTAGTTATCCATTAATTACGTAAGCAATTTTTTACCCTCCGCACTTACCACTTGTCAAACTTAATTTCAGTAATCAAGTTACCTTCCCTCCTTCTTATTTTGCCAACGTAATTAATGAACACTCCCTTATTAGGCAAGTGTGTCGAGCACGTGGAGCTGACAATTGACAGGGAACTCCAAATTTTGGACATGGCACGTGCGTTCACAATCAAGCTAATGGAATGGGTTTTCCCATATACCTCAGAATAATTTATTCCTATGAATAATGACAGAATTGAATGAACACATTTGTTTAGATAATAATTAAAACCTTCATCAGGATGCCATTGGTGGAAAATGAAAAGTACATAGTAGTTAGGGAAAGATCCAATTATGTTACTTTACTGTATCAGCGGATGTGTTTCCTATTCTATAGCAAGGAGGTCGTGGGGGCCATGTCCGTTGATTTGCTGACAACAAAACACGGTCGTTACGTCATATTTCGACCCAAACGACCTTAAACGCGAAAAAAAAATTCAGAAAACCAACTTTCTGAAATGAGGTCGCATAGTGTCTGCTATGTGCTGAAGTTATTGGTGTTTGAATCAAGCATATGTCCTTTCTCTCAACGTCATTCATGTTCCAATTTGGAATGCATAATCGGATGGAAAAAATACCGACTGCAATTACTCAAATTTTATATTTCAAAAACTGAATGCATACGAAATGTTTGTATGGGAATGACATTGGGACAGTGCAGTGAAGTTCGTGTTAGGCCGTGAATTGCGGCATTCAGATTGGATGTTATTTCATTCATCAACATATCGGTAACTGCTACACACCAACACAAAGGCCGCTTAGATTCGAATTAATGGTCAGTATGATTGACATTCCGTTGGCAGATACAGTATTTCAAACATTGCTGAACGAGAAAATAACTTCCTTTTACTTTCAGCAAACTTGCAGACTGAAATTATTAGCACTAGTGATTTGCATAAGTTTCTTACATAGTATAGAGGCAGCAGCGCTGAAGAATTCAATGACAGTCTAAATTTGGACTTTATATATACCTTGTGTTCAGCTTTTGAAATATCAAATTGAGACTTTTAAGCCAGTATAGTCTCTTCAAGAGTATTTAACTGCCTACCCCATGTAGGTGCACTAACTTTTGGCCAGAAAGACCTTGATAGCATTGCATGTGTGTGGTCCTGGTACATCCTATAATCGGACCAACATAGCTTGGACATGAAGCGGAGCCTATTGCTACTGCATTAGTCTCCATTGCTCGCTCCTCTTTGTTCGCTGACCATCTTTGTCGTGGTGGACATTTCAAAATGATTTGGTCAGATGTGCATGCTCGTAGTCAAAATGTGGAATGTGATTAAAACTGGGATTTGCTACAATATTTTGCTGCTATTTGCTGAATGCCTCAAATGATGTACCAAACTGAAGAGAGCTTCATAATTGAATAAAATCCTATTGATTTTAGCTGTGAATTGATACCATTGGCATTGCTATACATGTTTTATTATCTAATAAGATTAGTTTATTTTCAATTCAAACTTTCAAATCCGAGAGTATCCTAAACAGGGCGTTTCTGAAATGGGTGGACAAACTTGCAGGGTGTATTTCCTGCATAAAAAGTAGGCATAAAGTTCCTATAAACCCATGTCCCCAAACGCTTAGATTTTTAAGTAGCACCTAAATAAAATGTGACATCCATAATTCATGCTCCCCAAATCTTTCCATTGATCATTTATTAAGGATTCATATGCATTCCTAATATAGATGTGACGAGCATGATCAATAAATTCGTGCTTAAAATACTTTTGACTCCCAATTAAATACCAGATATCACAGTAGTGGATCTAGTTGAGATTTCACCACTCCTGTGTTATTAAAAAAATTCTTATTTAATCATTCAACCAGGTTTCCCGCAGCTTATAGCCGGGTGCCAAAGGCTTCCTAAGGATTGCAGCAGCATGAGATTTCACTCAGATTTGATAACCGTTGCGAATAGAAGTCAATGCTCGCAATGGAGTTTGAAAGCGAAAGGTGGTCTGGAATTTCAATGTAGTGCAACATCAACACTAGCATTAGTATTGCGTTTGGCATGTCCATTTTTTCAAAAGCAAAGGGTTTATATACGACATGTTTTCACAATCTCTTTGTAAGCCCAAATGCACTGGGATAGCCCAATTTGGAATTTTAGAAACTCATTAATTCTCATCAGTACACATTTGCATGTCATGGTCTGATATTTATTTAATTGAATTTGAGTCATAACGGTAATGTAGAACAATTCTTCCGGGTAAATCGCTGAATTTCTGCATTTTGGTAATTATAATAGACATAAAAGATATTGTGAAAATTTTGTTTTGATAATAAACAGTTGTAGAGAGCGAATCCACAACCCACAATTCAACTGAGGCAATAATGTCAGCTGGAGAAAAGGGATGAGTCTAATTAACTGCTGTCGATATGTTGAAGAAAAAGTGAAATCCAATCGCACCCACATGTGTTAAAGTGCAAATTTAATTTGGAGTTTTGCAACAACGTCGGCCCAACCTCTTACACAACTCTATTAATTGTCAATAATAGAATTTAAAATGAAAAAACTCACCGCTTTTTCCCCAGGACATAAGATAGGTTACAAGGACTATCAAATAACATCGAATACAAATGTCCAATGTTCAAAAAATATTGGAAATGTTGATTCGGTTTTGGATATGCAAACCAATGGGCAAACTGGATGTAAGGCTCGGAAGCTGCTGCCAGGATGCAAATTACTGCGCAGGATACGATTTATTACACTAAATTAGCAATGTGAACAGCCTTGATAGTGCATAGGTCACGTGCGATGTCATTTTAGTATATTCCCCACATATTATTTTCACACGCACTGGCGAACAATATTAACCAATGTTGTCAACAACGTTTTAAGGATTTTTGCAAATTGTAAATTTTACCTTACCCTGTTTAGCGAGACAGATTTCAAAATAATTTTAGCAAAAGTTAGCACAATTTGTCATCAGTTTTGCGTACTGTGGGCAACGCAGTTGTGCAAAGGAGTCTTTGGAGTACTTGCTCATAGCCAGCTTTGTTCTGAGGTATTATTCAAACTTTGTATCTTGAACATAAAGAAATTAAGGCATGCAGTGTATGTATATTAATTGTGAGATTGGAAAGTAAGTAAAAAAAGAGGAAAAGTCGAAAGTTTCCATACAAACATCTGAAAAGACTGCCCCTATAAGTTTTTTTTATATTAATCCCATTGTGTTTTTTCGAATTTTATTTCGCAAGAGAAAAAACTCATTCAGCTACTGGAAAAAATCGATAAAGACCGAGGCGACTAATTGAAAAGTTTAATGCTGATGCTGGCTCATAAGATTGTCGTAAAGATGGAGAATTGGTTTTCAACTGGCATTTATGACTGGAAGCACATTTCTACAAGTCATCTTGGCAAATGGAATGACATTCAGAATCAAAAATTACGACTGAACTTAAATTTGAAGCACATTCTCCAAAGTAGTTGTAAAATCATTTCGACAACTGTCAAAAATCATCACGAATTTATGATAAGAGGAAAATAAAAAATGAAACCATTTCTTTTTTTTTCAATGTATTTCTGTTTCACAATTTGGACACATTTCGACATGAAATCGTGAAGTGAATCAGAAATTGTGATATATTTTATAAAATGGATTTCGAGCTCGAAATTCGATAACGTGGTGTGAATAAAATTGCGGCAAAAATAAAAAAAATACTTGTTTTTGGAGGCAAATTATGCTGTCAAGTTTCTCACAAATCACATAGTAGTACTAGAATTTGAGTACGCTTCAAAACCAGACAAAACATAGTCCCTCATTGCTTACAGTTTGTGTGCGTACGCGTGTATGTGTACACAGCTTTACAAGTCAATTGCTATTGAATGCGGTTGTTTCAATCAAAGACTAGCCAATTGGCAATGAACATTGAAGTGGGTAAGGCAATCCTTCCTTTTGAAGATGACAGAAACATCAATTAATTACATTACTTTTACCAAAAGTTAATTTATAGGGGTTAA
This sequence comes from Glomeris maerens, assembly GCA_023279145.1. Lineage (NCBI taxonomy): Eukaryota > Metazoa > Arthropoda > Diplopoda > Glomerida > Glomeridae > Glomeris > Glomeris maerens. The sequence continues at coordinate 758 of WWPM01014711.1, read as the reverse complement.
AATGTATAACCCGCTTATAGCGTTATGGCTGGATGCAAAATTTATCAACGTTATAAGCGGGGATTCGTTAAATGCGGGATCACAACAAAGGGCTGTTTTCAATTGGTTACATTTTATTTGTGCGCTATAGGCGGGATTAAGTTTTCAATATATGCGGGACACGATATAAACGGGTTACTCATTAAAGCAGTCATATTGTAATAACCTACGAGTACCTAAGTTGCAATTATTTCTTCCTGCATGGCAAAAAAAATAAATTTTGATAAATTATGTGCTGCATAATCTTTTTGAAACAAATACAAGGTGTTCCAATCGAACGAACCCACTTCACGAGCACGATCCAGTCGAAAGCCAATTTGAGCAAATACCATGAAGCATTTCGCGCGGAAACTCAAATCTGAAAATTTTATGAATTGAAAATACGTATACGGAAAGCTTCGAAACCGGCTAGAAATATGCAAATTGTGTGTAAGAAAACTACTTATCATGCAATAGGTGTAAAATTTGCATAAACATGCATTTAATATGCATGTATGTTGCACTTAAACTAAAATAATATGAATAAGCGCACATTTAGGCTGTAATCATATTGTACAACATAGGGTTGATCAGGTCCTGGGTTGAACGACACACGGCGCTAAGGGGAAAAAAGGCTGTAAAATTGTCATAAGGAAATCTGAAAATCGAATATTGCAGTTAATTGATCCACCAAAGTGTCTTCACAATTTAACTAATAAGTTGGAGCATGTTCGGATAAA
>WWPM01014682.1:0-10483 GCA_023279145.1 Glomeris maerens | reverse complement strand
CGATCTAACATATCTAAAGTATCGATTTAATGAGCTGAAACGATATGTCAACTTAAAACTAACGAACTATCTTAGTTTTAAGTCAACACATGGTGGTTCGAGGTTTCACCACACATGTATAGTGGCGCTTGGTTAGGCCCAAATCAGCTGGCCTTCTTTATAACCTCCGCATACGCCACCAAGGGCGCTCCGACGAGCCAAGACTCCTCAGGTCACCACCAGGGGATCTCTGTCGCCTCGGCCCCGGGCTAGACACCTGCAAAGAGATAGGAATACCTTTGTTAAGCCGTTTAGCCCCGCCTTTCCTTTGTGTTATTTTCATATAAATACAAGGGCCCAACTGAGTATAAGGTGACCAGACGTCCCGATTTAGGCGGGACAGTCCCGCTTTTAGGCTTCATGTCCCGGTGTCCCACGCGGCTGCCCATTTGTCCCGCTTTTGCTAGGAATGAGATATGACATCATTTTTTTAAACTCTCTGTCATCAAGCTGTGTGGTGACGGAGAGTTTAGGCGATGGTTTAGGCCTGCTTTCATGGTCATTCGAAAACAAACTTTGCTAGCTTTGCCGATAGGGGCAAATAATTTAAGGGGCAGCACCGAAATCAGCATGCCATATCTGCTCTGTTTGCTAGCCGATTTCAAATCTGGTTTTGTCAAAATGCTCAGAATATGGTTGGCAACATTTCCTAAATTGAAACTGTACATCTATCAGCAAAACTAACAAAATTTATTTTAGAATGGCCTTGAAAGCGGTCATCAAGGTCATAGATATCCCCAATGTGTAGACCAACTTTGTTGAATTTTCGTAAGGCACCTAGAATCATCACTGTCAAAGTTATTTCCAAACAGGCAATACTTTTTTTACACCCTGTATATCTCACACGCATGCGTCCCGCCTGGGCTTACAGAAAATCTGGTCACCTTATGAGTATAAATCAGTTGAGCAGCCAGCGGTATGAAGGTCATAGCTTTTTCCATCACTAGCAAGATGGCGGCCAGGGTAGTGCCAAAACACAGCCATAAACTGAAGCGCCTTGAAAGTTAGAACCACTCTACACCTATCTCAATCTCTATGCTATGATCAGCGCCATTGAGATAGATCCATGTGGTTTATCAGCGTATCGCTACGGTGTTTTTGGACAATTTGGACAATCTATCTCAACGTTACCCTGTGCCTATTTTTGCAAAATCATAGAAAAGGTGTGTTTGATCATAGATATAGGATTTGTCTTGATTTGTTACCATGTATCACAACATTTCGATTTCAGTATTAAATACTACGTTCAAGCACGTGGTCAAACTCCGGGCATTCATAGCCCATTTTTATTCCGCCAACACTGTAAAATAATTAACAGGACAACTGTGTTTTTCTCAGCAAAGGTATGTGTAAAGTTTTTAGGAATCTGGAATGTCCAGCTTACAAAAATTTACCTCAGTTATTTGCTCCATGAAATGGAGGGTTGAAATACACTGAATTTCTGGTATTTGTTATTCCAGTACATAGAGTTCCAGAATGCCAGGAACTTGCTAAGTATATGGATGCACTACAGGACGCAAGACGAAAGAAAATGATAACCAGCGTACACATATGTTTAAGCCACCAAAAGGGGATCCAGAATTATTTGCAAAATGGGAAATGACCTGCTCTAGAAAAGACAATAAACGATTGACAGAGAAATCATTAATTTGTCACAAACATTTCCCTGACAATCAGATAACAAAGGAGTCTCGTATTTTGCTCAGCGATGGAACGATATTTACTTCAGAATTCAGATACTGGAAATTGGTGAAAGGAGCAGTTCCTTACCTTTCTAGTAACTTGGCTGAAGTCGCCCCTCTGCATCAAGAAACCGATTCACTGCCTGAAATGCCTATTTCTCAACATGTGGTGGTAGATACAGTGCCATATGCACATAGCATGTTCACTGAACTGTGTCAAGGCGAGAATTTTTCCAAGAGGACAAGGTGTGACCAAGTTAAACTGACCACTGATCAATCAACTGAAACTGTGAGCACCACTATGTACAATAGAGGGTCACAGACTACAGACACCGGAACTCGTTACAAAGTGTTGCATGATAGATGGCGCCAAAAATTTCAGCAGTTAAAAAAGAAACATGCAAATCAAGATGCCAGAGAGTCCGGAATCTTTATTCATTACTCTAACCTTAATCCCAGAGAGCGCATGTATGCCAATGCATTAGCTCGTAAAGTTTGGCATGTGATATGGATCTCGACATCTCATGGAAGCAATGCTAGTTGCATGCAAAGGTAAAAACACCTACAATTTTATAAGGGACAACAGTATCCAGGTGCTCCCAACACTGCGCACAGTGCAGACGCTGCGAAAAGGAGCATCTTCAAAAACAGGGCTGAATTTTGATGGACTGGAGATGATGAAAGTGACATTTGCCACTCTCCCAGAGAAAAACAGATTTGTTGTGTTAAAAAGTGATGAAATTCATTTGGATTCCAGCATTACACTGTCTGGTGCAGACACATCTCACAGCATCATTGGACTTGACTACACACAGCCAGGCCGCAAACGACCACTACACAAAAGAATTCAAAACCGCTTCATGGTATTCATGGCAGAAGGGCTATCCAGCAGCCACTCTTTCACGGTGGCTAGTTATCCATCTGCTGGTGACCTTTCTGCAGCCGAGATCTACCAAAAAACGAATGATGTGATACGGGCAGTTGAGGAAAGCGGTGGGGCGGTCCTGGCTGTTGTGTCTGACGGTGCACAGGCCAACAAATCTGCGTATAAATCGTTTGGTGTAAGATTAGAGGTGGGCCTGTGTAAAAATTATATCCCTAACCCCATTGCACCCCACCGAAATATATTCTTTATGCATGACCCACCACACGTCATAAAATGCATTCGCAATAACTTCGTCACCGCCAAGGAAGCCTATTTTAGAGGAAAACCAATCCAATTCAAGTACATTGAACGACTTTTCCATCTGGACACAGAACGGATTGAGCAAGGCAGAATACATATATTGTCCATTTAATTTAAAAATGTCAGCCGAAATATCTATAATATATATATTTGTGTTGCAGGTCTGCCCCAAACTCACGGAAGAACACATCACTCTCAAGAACAGCTACATTAAAATGAAGGTGTCATTGGCCGTGCAGTTAATGAGCAACTCCGTAGCAAATGGAATTAAGTTTTACCGCAAACGGGGTGACCCAGGAATGTTGGGTTCAGAAAATACGGAAGAATTTGTCAGGTTGTTGTTAAAAATTACATTTTAAATAGTTTCCATAACGTGATGAATTGTTATGAATTTCATATAGGTTTATTAACGACCTGTTCGATGCCTTAAACGCAACACATCCTGGTTGCGCAGTTCGAGGCAATGGTGCGTTGCTTCGCGTCCTTTGCAATTCCTATCGGTGTATAATATCTAACGAAGTGAACACGTTCGCCTCCTCCCAGACAATGGCCACCCTGAGGCTCACAATCAGATCAGTGATAGATATATGTTTATTTTTACTTAGAAATCACAATTTTCAATACGTATTAACAGCAAAGTTAAACCAGGATGCTGTTGAAGGCCGATTCAGCGCTGTCCGCGGAAGAAGCTCGAACGACCATCCGGACATTAAGCAATTTTCAGAGATCAATTCTATAAAGGCATTGAGTGGACCTTTAACCGAAATAATATCTTCCAAAAGCAATGTAACCATGAATTCGCCCAGCAAGAAGTCCAGTGATGACAATATTAACGATTACTGCGAAAAAGTAATTGCAAGATTGAAGAGGAGGTGCTTGGAAAAGGAGAAGGAAAGTTCTGTAAACAATGCCCTGTTAAGGCAAAAGATTTTAGATAACATATACTTCCTGGAAGATTTAGAAATTGAAATAGAATTCACCACGTGTTGCCAATTGCTACCGTGATGTTGATTTTGTGACGTTTTACATCATTGGCTATTCAACAAGATATATCTGCAAAATAGCCAAGTGCGAGGGGTGCATTGCGTTATTGCGCAGCAACAGTGATGAAAATGTGCCATCTCTTTCGGCTGAAATGAAAGAGTATAGTATGTATCGAATATGATGTTTTCTGTTATTTCATAAATGCACTTCTTTCCTTGCCCACTTAAATTTCCATTTTTTTCATTTTCAGAACCTTGTACACTGACGAAGCCATCGCAAGCCCTTTTCTTATGCCTGAAAGGAGTAGACCAGCAGCTGCAGTACTTTCAAAAAACTGAAATAATTCTCCCTTCACTACTTATGGACCAGCTTAGTAGAATTTCGCCTATATTAAGTTGGCGGTCCATGTTTTGCAGTAAAGAACATGCGATTGATTTATTACCTTTGCTGATTCTACACTTCGTCAAAATGAGAACAGGCCACTATTTGAAAAGCATCAATAAAGAAGCAAGTGCTAACCAAAAACTCAAGTATGCAAAAAGGGACTGCAAACTACGAAAATAAGCAAGTTTAGTCGTTCGAGAATAATTTGGTATCGTGAATTCGAGAATGCCAGATAAAACATGCTTTTATACTGTAAGTTAATTTATCATTTGTATCTTTTTGAATAAAATCTGCACATATTTCAGTTTTCCAATGTAAAATTAATGCAATTTGCTGGGTATCTTCATTGTAAAATTGCAGAATGGTCTATCCACTATTTTGGTCGATCCTAGCGCGCGTGTGCACGGGTTTTACACATTTTTCGGTTGTGTTGTGTAATTGTTTTTTGGCAAAACCCATGTAATGTACTAGGAAAGATAGTAGTAATTTTCCTTCACAAGAAACAACAAATTTTAAATTTTGTGCCTGAAATTAGTGTATTAATTAAATTTGGATGTAAATTTCTTTTTATTGTTCATTTAGATTCGACGGCACTTCTGTTCAAATGACATAAGTTCTTATTTCGTTTTCGAAAGCAGTAGGAATTTATTATGATGATGACTAAACATTTGGGAAAACAATGGTACATTTCCTAGAAATTTTAAATCAATGCAAGTCTTTATTGCGTAATAAATAGCCTATTGATGGATAAAAATGTTGATTAGTTATTTTCCTATGAAATCTTGCTTGTTGAGAAATTCTCTTTTCACAGTTCATTTTTATTTTATGATTTTCAATCCTTTATAGATTGCTAAGCATTTTGCATTTCGCTCAAAATGCTATTTTCAGTTTGCCTTTGGGCTTGTAATCACCCCTTTCTTGCATTGATTTATAAGTATGTATGCAAAAAAAAATGATTTCTGATTACGAGAGAGATTAAAATATGTAGGTACATATTTTGGAAATAGCAACTTGGCATGACATGATTCTTAAAGGTTGATAAGCTTGGGTTTTTTGTGGAGGAAAGCGGCGGCAATCTACACCTAACACACCTGGCCTGTTTGTATGTCAACAAATAATTTAATTGAATCGTCCTTCAGAAATTTACGTTGGGAATTTCATTGCAGTTAGAGTTAGTTGTAGTCATAATTTGTTTGCATTTTTTTAATTGACAAACATTTATTGCCAAAAACTTTCAATGAAAATGAGAATTTATTTGTCATTTCTTGTTCTGAACTGCAATTTTGTTACGACTGAGTTGAGTAGCATTTTGTCTTAGGGTAAATCAAGCGCAACGTAAAATGGGCTTCCATGTATAGCGGGTGACGTCATCCGCAGCGCACCACCTGCGCCAGTCGCGCCACCTGGTGGCACAGGCGTTTGGGTTGTGACTGGGCAATAGTGAAGAGCTTCCTCCTCTGGTAACAGTATATACTATCTCTATCTCTATGTTGAGCAGCTGCCTAGTGCAGCAGCAGGTGTATGGTGCTCATAGCTTTTTCTGTCACAGCAAGATTGCAAGATGGCGGCCTGCGAAATCTGAACGCCGACGACATAAGCTTTTGCGCCTTGTATGTTTGCGCCACTCTACACCAGTTTTGCAGCAATAGGATTTCTATGATCCACGTGCAATCCACGTGTATATCAGTCACAGGGTAATAGGAAAGTATATTATCTCTATCTCTGTGGTTTGCTATGTAACTGTCTGTTTTTACACAAATGTGGGAATTAAAGATGTGTTTGATTGCAGGTACAGTATTTGTGGCAATGCAGTAAAAAAATAATAAACAGGGAAACTGTTCTGCGCAACAAGGTGCATGTGTAGAGAGTTGTGCAGGTATCTGGAACGTGTATGTGTACGTATTGTCAGAGTAAAATTATTTTTGGTATCAGAGTGACCATAAATATTAATGTTTTGCATATGCTAAAAGCAACCAATAAACTGAATAAAAGACATTTATTTTATGAGTACGTGATTAATTTAAAACATTTAACAATAGAAATAGTTACACAGTAGGAGCAAAATAATCATTTATGTGTTTTTAATTATGTTTTATTTATGTTTTTTAATTATTTTGTTAGTCCAGATTAACGAGCTTTTAATATTCAGATTGTATATTAATTAATTCTGAAAGCAAGTTATTACAGTAATTACTACAGCTCATGTCCAATGCAATTAACTTTTTGCAAGGGATTCGTGAGTTCACCTAAACGTGGGCTTCCTTTTAAAGCGGATGACGTCACCCCAATTTTCAACGCCGGTCGCGCCACCTTGTGGCACAGGCGTTTTGCTCGTGACAGGAAATAGCGAAGACCTTGCACCTCTGGTAACAGTATATATTATCTCTATCTCTATGGTGCAGCAGTACAAGCCTCTACAGGGCACCGCCTATAGTTTGAATAAAATAAGCTGAACAAATACTGTATGTGATCCATTCTTTGCTCAAACCCTGTCTTGGGAAATAAAAGCCAGTAACTCGGCTTGTGGTAGCAATTACTCCCTTCACTTGAATAAGCCCGTAACCCTGACCGTCGGAAGCAGAACACGGACTTCAAGGGATCGACGTCAAACTCACCGAGCATCAGCGACGACGCAGCAATCCTCCCGCAGGACACATCCGAGATCTCCGAGCAGCGAGTCGACACATCTTCCAGGAATCACCAGGACCACGCATCGAGGTCCATCGCCTTCCAGCCACTCTACTCCGGACGTCGCAACGCAGCTGTCATCAAGGACCCTGACGCTCCGCTAGCTGTACGAACTGTTCGCCCTCCTCGAGAAGCACCATCAGCGGCCAGTCTTCCCGACGCCAAGAGGACTTGAGGATCGCCCAGCCACCGTGGATCGACGTTACTACGGGGACATCGCAGTCTACTAGCCGTTATCGACCCCACCGTTAGGAGGACAACTCACACACCACGAGAATAAATACAATTGCGTACACACCTGTCAGCCAACACAGCGCTGCTTCCACTAAGAGAGCCGGGACACGACGCAATTGGGATTCATTTAGGCTAGAGAAATTTCTTTCCATGTTGTTTCATCCCAAGAAAACAGTGTTCATCACTTCCACTTGCAAGATGAAGGCCACTCGCATGCCATTATGACGTGGGCAATAAATCCAATAATACCCCCCCCCATTTTCTAACGATAATTTGTTCAATTGCTCGTGCGGAGTCATGCTGGGAAAACTGCAAACTGGGCAAATCTCGTTGTCCATTGTTGCGTCTTAAAAGAAAGACTCTGTATGATCACAATTTGAATGAAACAACCATATATAAAGTTTTCGAAACTAATAATAGACTTAAGTTGAATTTATGCAAGTCACTTTACATATATTTAGCTCAAAAATCTTTGACATATGTTGCAACCAATGAACAGAAGGAAATAATTACAGGCAGGTTTATAAATTGGTTTGCGAAACAAAATTTGATGCCATTCGATGTAAACTCCTTCTAATGTATGGACCTCGATATGTAATGTGAGTTATTTTTTGTTATTTAATAGAAAAATTGATGTTTAACCCGTTCGTTATTTTATATAGCTGACGTGATCTTTTTTTGCTTAAGAATTATTGAATTTTGGCGATATTGGTTTTGCTGTAAATTGCTGAAGTATGAAACTTTGTAATTATTGTATATTATTATTGTATATTATTATGTATATATGAGTATTATATTGAGTTCTAATCGTGGGAATTGCACTTCCCTGATGATGACTTGTTGAAGTCGAAACCGGTCTAGAATAAAAGATTACCACTTGGTGTTACAATTTGCGAGTTTGGGAGTTTTTGTCTTCAAGTCTTCATTGGATCGACTCGTAGTTTCCACATTCTCTCTCACAAAAAAAATTAAGTGAATACATGCAGTAATGTGCATAAATCATACAACGCAATCAAGAGTAGGTTGGGTAAGTGGATTCAGATTTCCGTCAAAATAATGTCATTCAGCAGGGTGGGTCACATGATTAACTCCGACTTTGTGGTTTTTCTAAGCATCTGAATAGATACTTTTAATGTATTACTATTACCATAATCACTCCATATTGTATTTCAAACAGTTAAATATTCCAATAATTTTGTAGTACACTGTGCCCCAAAATAAGTGCCACCCTATTTATTTGTTGAAAACTTATATAGAATTTCACCAAATTTGGTAACAATTTACCTGCATTGGTATATTTGACATATCAGAACAAAATTTCTGCTCAATCACATATATTGTTATCAAATTTGTTGAATTTCAATGTGACGGTTCCGATTTTTTGCGATTGAATCGTCCGTTTCTCTCATATTATCACCAAAGGGGTTCCTACAGAAGGACGTACGCATATTTGTAGTATCTCGAACCTCGTATTTCGAGATACTGACTAATTCGCTCCGTTCGTCTCAAGAATAAAGATGTAAGTGTAAAATCGAATTCTAATATGAAAATGTTCAATATAGGTAAACAAGCCTAAAGTCAATGGGTTGCAAGTTATTAAAATGAGAACGCATTTATCAAGAACGAGAATGTAGCGCACCAGTCACATAGGGACCCGCTTTGATATTAAACTCGTTTAACTACGCATATTAACACTAGCTGGCGCGATTATAAGCCACTAGTCGATATTTGAATTAAGGAATTCGAAAGTGTCCAGAAACTGTATACATTGCAGACTATATCTTGATACTCGTTTTACATAGGTATGCATTTTGAACTCGTATCGTAAAATACTGTAAACACGTTAGTTCCGTCGTTCTTTACCACAGCGCCGCCACCACGGGTGAGGTATTACCTAAAGATAGCATGCCGCCATCTTGTCACAACCGTGACGTCAATAATTCACACTCGTAGCTCACGTCCCCCACCAGAGGGAGCTGTTACCGTTCACACCTCGTAGTTGCTGTTCATCACCCAACAGAGGGCGCTGCAAAACTGGTTTTATTTGTGCCGTATCACATGGAGACCTAAAGACCAAAAACGACATTCCAATGAGTCATCATTAATCCAATGGGCCCTACCTTCCTATTGTATTATTCTGTATGAATACCAGGGTCCTTTCCATGCCAAATCAGACAGGCATCAGCCTTCCAAGCAGTGTCTTTAGGTCTCTTCCAGAAGTCTACTCTAGGTCCAATAAAGAACGATATAAACCACAATTTAGGGTTGGTCATTATCGGTCGACAAAGCACTCCTCTAAACCGTCGCACTAAGGACTCTTCCAGTGCCCCAACGTCTGTGGACATATTTATGTGGCCGTGTTCGTCTGCATCAAGCGCTGAGGACGTCGCACTTTCTAGCAGTGGTGCATTTAGGTTCATCAAGAAGAACCCAAGGAAGTGAATAAGAGACACTGAAAGCCTATCTCCCTAGACGTCAAAACGTAGGTCTTCCAGAGACCTTGGCGCCCTTACACAAGCGGTCCAGCACACTGCCATCAGGAGCATTTTTCAGCCAGCCATCTAGGTCGCTGAGGGAGCCCTCTTAGTCGTCCAGCTACCAGAAGTCACCGCCGTGCATCGAGGGCATGCAGTGCAGCCTATATGATCTACGGCCGCCACATGTAGGAGGAAGCCCTACTAACCGAGAAAAAAAAACAATAGTACAACATATATTTAGTTACGACGAGTAACAACGGCCGCTTTTACGAGAGACTGTCCCCAGGATTTGCTCGTCTTCAAGCTACTCCGACCAAGAGAGCCGGTAACAAATCGTTTTAGGCAACCTACGAGGGAGAAGCCAGTGACGATCGCAGCATCTATACAGTTTACGCAAACTAAGATATGTGGTCTTTTATTTGGGGCACAATTTATGTATATCTATTAGGAATTTCACACTCGCAGAAAAAGGTATTGCCAACGTTAACCTTAATATATTAGAAAACATTTAATATCCTTACATAATTTACTCAAAATTTTCTAGTATAAATACAGTATATTGGGCGTTTTCGGCAATTCATCCAGTCGATCCGAGTTGACTGAACGTGTGACGTCATCACTGCTTCATGACTGGAACCCTACGGAGCTGGTGTGCCAACCACAAATTTTAGTTGACAAATTTCCAACTGAGATGGAAGTCAGTCAAGCTGAAGTCGGTCTTCAATCAAATGTTTTGCCGAAGATAACAACCGTTCAGTGTGAGGTCCGGATGAATTCCCGACAAACTTTTCTAGCCAAAGCTCAGCCAA
>WWPM01014668.1:0-12688 GCA_023279145.1 Glomeris maerens | reverse complement strand
GCAAACCTTGAGTTCCTTGACACCTTTTTACAACATGTTAGTGACCCAAGAACCCCAGACAACTTGTCCCACTTTCCTCATATAAATAAAATGTTTTTTCCTCACATCTGTGCAAGTACACCCCATAATAAAGTGATATAATGAACAATAACAACTGCATAATGCAATATGGAATCTGCTGAATCACATTTTGCTCCCTTGTTTGTTCCCAAGCTGTTGTTTGAATTGCAGTTGGGGGAAAACAAACTCATAAGGAAGATGCTAAAAATAACGACCAACAATCAATCCTATTGCAGCAATATTATTTGTGGTTTTAAATATTTCCAATATTTGCCCATTTCAATAAAACTAATAAACAATATAAAGTATTCAAGATTCATTTTAATTGGAAACTTAATTATGACGGAAATATTAGTTTTTAATTAACGGTTTCACACGGATTCGCAAAATCAATGTAAATTGTAATGACAGCTGTAATTACTTCCATTCATTGTTAGTAAATCACTACTATATTGTAATTACGGCATTTGACAGTGGCAAACTCATGGGTTCATAACCTCTGGCATGTGACAAGGAATACAATTATGTTTCGTGTTTTGGACAGTCAACATTTCTGGGGCAGCTTATTGTGTTATTGTAGGAGGAGTTGGGAAATGCGCATGCGTACAATGAAATTATGGAGTCACAAAACCAGTTTGTTCTTCCTCAAAAAAGTATTTCACACTGGGAGCTGCTGCAATAGAGAGGTTGGTGAGCAAAATTACATTTATCTTATCACAAATGGACCAAAAACATTCTCCAAATATTTCCTTGTCCATTTTTCAAATTTAAATTGCAACTATATAAATTTTATGTTTCTTTCATTGTTTATTATGTTATTTATTTGCTAATATCTTCCTGAATTTTAGTTAGCAAATAATTCTGCATTTATATTATTAAGTTATTTAAATAAATAAGATATATTTGACAATTTTGCTTTCAACTGGTTCGGAAGACTAACCTTGAATTCACTTACTTAATGTGAAGGCTAGATATATAAAAATAGCTTTACTGTAAAGCTTTTGGAGTTGTTTAATGAATTATTCATCAAGTTCAAACTAATAAAGATTTCAACTAATATCTTAATTGCAACTTTTATTTGATTCCATTAATTTGAGGAATACAGCAGCAATGAAATAACTTTCCAAATGTTTCAGTTCAGTTCACATTATTTTTCACATTTCCTACCCAAAACATTGGGGTGTTGCCAAAGTTTGCAAATTACAACATGTTGGCAACAGTGCAATAAATAAGCATTGTAATTATAATCTAAATTTGATACGAGAACTGCCAATCAAAATCAAATTTTCAAAAAAGGGGGGGAAAGGCAGGAAGTGGATCACGATCACTTGGACACGGCTCGTTTAGGCGCGAGTCAGTTTGGAGTGAGTCGTTTTGGCGCGCAGCCGTTTTGGCGCACAATCAAAGATGGCCGCCATCCTCCAAAATTGCGCCAATTCTTGCTTTCACTGCTCAACAATCTACAGGGAAATTCGCGGACAATTAATGTTCTAAAATACCGGTTTTATTCGAACAATACCCGCAGCTATTATTACACAAACAAATAGTAAAATTAATAAATAATTTATAGACATGCTAAAGACATTATATACAATAAATTCTGGAATGCAAACAAAATCATAGTTTCTTACACATTCGTAATAATATCAGAAAAATTCAAATATATTCAGAAAACTCACCAATTTTTGAAAATTGAATATCGGCTATGTATGAAAGGCCTATAACCCCCTTTTTTCTAGGTCGGAAGCTTATTAAAAATAAATCCAAGAAATTGAAAATAATTTTTAAAATCACACAACTTCTACAAATGATAAATAAATAATAAAATAAATTTTAAACATTATAAATAACTTATAAAAATGATAAATAAATTCTAAAATTTACAATAAAAACTGAAAGGTATCAAATCATCCTCAGAATTTTATAAAACGAGCGATAATTTTCACAAATTTACAATAGATATTGAAATTTTCTGAATATTTAAAAAAGGATAAATATATTACAAATAAGTTCTAAAAATATATTTCAAAAATTACTAACTTGCAACATTGTAAAAAAAGACTAAAATATTTTTAAAAATGCATACAAAGAACCTCAAAATGGAAGCTATTTTAATAAATACCATGCAATTTGGAGAATCATTACTTTTTGAAAATGCAGTAGTGAAACATGTTACATAATTACAAAAGCACACCATAATCTTGAAAGATACCGGTTTTATTCGAACAATACCCACAGCTATTATTACAAACTTGCTTTTTTGCTGCGGGTATTATTCGAGGGGCGATTATTATTTGAATTTCACTGCTTTGTCCAACATTTATAGCAGCACGAATTTTTCCCAGTATAGAAACGGCCCCAAGTTTGTACTTTATCTGATCAATACCGGTTTAGGTATATTCTTGAATTTTCAACCAAAATAATATTACATTTCATTATAAATATTTGCTTATCTACGGGTTATTTCTTAATTCGTCTTGCAATTTATCATTTAAATTGATTTAGGTTGTTTCAAATTTCAGGTGCCGAGTTAGGTAATTAATTTGCCGTCATGTTCTTATTTACACTTTACAAAAATTGGATTTTTACTTCTTCCGCAAGTTAGGGTATATTTATTTACTTTAGTTTTCTTCACATGTTATTATGTGTCCGTAAAGTACAAACACCTTTATATAGGACCCGTGCTTCCTTCCATCCTTTTTGCAATTATTTAACGGGTGTAATTTACACCAAATATATCTCAAATTTTACCCGCGGGTGCAATTTGAGGGCGGTTATTATTGCAAACATCCTGGTTTTGCTGGTGTATTAATCGAGGGCGAGTATTGTTCGAGGGCAACTATTGTTCGAATAAAACCGGTACATTGCTAAATATGAACCCTTGTGATTTAGACTTTTGTGTTTCATAGACAATAATATACTTGTCAAAACTTTACCGATCGCAACCTGTTTAAATATTTTTAATTAAACTTCATACTGTATAGGCCCGTCAGATAATAAAGTTGTCGGCAAATTTCCCTGTAGATTGTTGAGCAGAGAAGGTCAAGAATTTCGGAGAATGGCGGCAATCTTTGATTGTGCGCCAAAACGATTGCGCGCCAAAACGATTCACGCCAATATGATGCGTGCCCATCTCAGTGCGTGCCAAACGGATGTGCGCCGAAACGAGCCGTGCCCAAGTGATATAGAATCGAGAACTGCCAAGCAAACAGGGTGTTTCAAGGCAAAAATTTATAAGCGTACTTGGCTTAAGAGTGGTGATAACTTAAGCTGACTTATAAGCGTTTTGTTGTAGATGCAGTAAACCTTAAACCATTTACTGCAAATTAATGAACTAGGCTAAACTGAAATGAAATTTGAAAAATAGGACTTAATTCACCAAATATTTATCGTAGTTAGTCCGAATATCACTCGTCTTCAAACTGTCGGTCCATCTGAATGATTTCCTTTGTTCCTCGGGAGCATTTCGTCTTCGTTTTGCTCCAGAAGCGATGAAAATCGCTCGAATTGGAGTAGTGTCCGCCATTTTGTTTTGACGACAAGATCGCGAAATAAGTGCTTATTTAGGGAAAAAGCCTCTCTCGACTGGATTTTTTCTCGCCAACTTAAAGGCAGCTGGCGTCTTTTCTGTGCATGCGCAGAACATTCGGCTTAACAACCGAAATGGTTATTAAGACGTTTCTCCACATATAAGCGGTGCCTTGAAACGCCCTAATATTACTTTTGCAAAAAGGGGAAAATGGCAGGAAGTATATTAAATCCAGGTCGCCATCTCCATAGTTTGAATACTTTCTAGTGATTAAAATCAGTAATATTAATGAAAAAATGTTACCTGGCCATCAAGAATGCGTAAATACGCGAAGTTGCTAGTCGATTTGGCATCTGAAACCAGATCAAATTGGAATGCATCAGAAAGATTAATCTAACATAAAGCTTGTGAATATTTCAATTACCTGTCATCAGGTTTCTGACTGTTTGGAATATGGCACATGAGAAACCACGAACTCCATATCATGGATCGGAAAGATGGCATCGCATGTGCGCATGCTCCGGAAGATCTGACGTAGACGGGGGCTATGCCTTTGTGGTCCTTGCTGCAGCCTTCATCACCCTTGGAGTGACAGTCGGCCAATCGCTAGTGACCAACTTGTACTTTACAGTGTTCCTTCATGTGTTCCAAAGATCACATTTTCTCACCTCTTTCGTGGGAAGCATGGTGACCACTGTAATGTACCTCTTCGGCAAGTGATAATGCACCTTTCCAAGGGAGTATTGAACCAACTTTTCTGTACTTAATTTCGTTGTTCATCGCATCTTTAGGGTCGTTTGTTCCTATCATACTGAAGTCTCTGGGTGCCAGATACACGATGATGATCGGGGGAGTGATGGCTTCCACGGGACTCGTGCTCACGGCGTTCGCGCATCACATATGGGTTGTGTTCCTGACTTATGGATTCCTCCTAGGTTTGACCCGCATTTCCTCTTTGTTCTCATGATATTAGTTCGTTATGTATGTATTGTTAGTATTTCTTGCCTCTATTGCGCTTCGAAGTGGGGTTACAAACCCCTACCTCAATTCTTCACAACATCTCTTCCGTTCTTCTCCGTCTTCATTTAGCAGACTCTGTACCTCTTTCTTGGCCTTCCATCTGGAACTCTCTTTCATTCTCTATCTCACATCCTAGCACACTGTGGGACATCGTGTATTCCTCTAAGCAATTTGGGCACTTTCTTTCTTCCCACTCCCTCCAATAATGAGACCTACTCGTGCCATTTCCAATTCGTGTTCTAGTAAGGTTAACTCTCTCCTTCTTTCTAAACTTCCTTTTATTCAAATAGACAGCCATCCCTTTCTTAGGAGTATTCTCCGTTAAATCTTGAGTCACGCATTCTCTCCCAGGCATCCCCTGCTACTCAATATCCCTAATTCTCTGTTCTACATCGCCTTTCCCAAGCTCCGATTCTGTCGTTCCATATTTTCTAACTCCATTACTGACAAACCTATCTCTTCTAAAGATTTGGCCCTTTCTTGCCTCCATCTCCCTCCTCCCGGATATAAGTTCAATAAGAAACGTTTAAAATTTATTGATCATTCTCTGTTTCCGGTGATTCCTTGTCGAACACCTATCGATAAGGAAGTTTGCGTCGGATAATAATCTTGATTCATTAACATCAATCAAGTTATTTGATCGGAATGGATCTTCTTCTAATGCTTCAAAATGGATGGGAATGTTTGTTCAGGTGCTGGATGCTGTCTATGTTTTTGCGGAAGCCTCAAGGCTCTCAGCATGTATTTCAGCACACGACTCAGTCTTGCGACGGGCATTGCCACTTGTGGCTCTGGGGCAGGGTTGTTTCTAATCGGCCCTTTGCTGCAGTGGTCCAACGACTACTATGGATGGCGAGGACTGCTGTTCATAAATGCCGGGGTGACCTTACAGATGACACTCTGTGGTGCCTTGGTGTTCCCGAAGGATGACTCGCAGCGTCAAGTCAAGGTAGCTTCCACTTCTAACACTCTTTCATAGTGATGAAGGCTAAAATTGCTTTGGACCATGGTCCCAATATAGATTCCATTGAATGGCACCAAAGAACAACACTTGATGTCCTATCGAGAGCGACTAGTTGATAAAAGAGCCATCTGCCTTAGTTTCATCTCATTTCTTCAAGGAATGAGCATCTTGTTTGTATTCGTCGTGCTTAAGGACCTATTAGAATATTTTGGTCAGGACAGCAGCTACACACTGTGCATCATGGTCATCGGCATCACGAGCACAGCCTTCAGGGTAATCTCCAGCACGCTGGCCGCCCACGTGTCACCGCTATTTATACACGCGGCTTTGTTGGCTGCGGTGTCCCTGGGAACCTTCCTGCTTATTGTTCCAAATATGGGTGAGGTGTTCTACGTGTCCATTGCCATCTTGCTGGGCATTGGCCAAGCGATCTTCACAACGCTGCCCATAGTTGTCGCCGAGATTTTCGGCCGTGCTGAAATGGCCCCTACGTATGCCATATTACAAGTGTACGCAGGCATTGGGACCCTCATTGGACCTGCTGTTGGGGGTAAGAATAGCAAGGATGGCCTTTTACAATCATTCTCAACTCAAGAC
Source organism: Glomeris maerens (assembly GCA_023279145.1). Lineage (NCBI taxonomy): Eukaryota > Metazoa > Arthropoda > Diplopoda > Glomerida > Glomeridae > Glomeris > Glomeris maerens. Next base: position 6,518 of record WWPM01014668.1, on the reverse strand, counting down.
GAGCCTACTTGTTACCCCAAATGCTTCACACAACCAACTCCTAGCGTCTTTAGCCAATTTTAGTGATTGAAACTATGTTCTAAGGAACATTGCAAGAACGCAACAGCCAAAAAGGAAACAAAATAGATTCAGCTTGAGTTGAATGTGAGAAGGGCCTTTCCAACTCAAAGGGAACATTAATAGCCACGACTGTGTTTTCATATCGTGCGATCTTGTTTTCTGTCGGTAGGTTACATCCGGGATGTTACCGGATCATACAATGGCGGAATGATTCTCGGTGGGACCATTTTGAGTCTGGCTAGTGTGACATCTATAGCATTAGAGGTTTTTCAAAGGAGGCATGCTCGTAAGAATAGTCTCGAAATGGAAGTGGAGGGCCATAGCAGGAAAGGACAAATTCAGTGAAACAATAGTACCACGATTGGCAATCTTGTCTGCGAGACACGCAGCATAGGTTACTTTGTTTTGAATGAAAGTCTACAGCTAAAACTACAAGCAATACCAAAGATCTGGCAGCATCTCAATTTGGCACAAAATCTGGCAAAAATACTTTTGAAACGCGTGCACGCAAATAGCAACAGCTACGTGCAAAACACCGCATAATACAAATGAATTACATAACGCTTGCAATAAAGCTCTGTAAAGTTTTCTAGAAAAAAGATTGCAGTGTGATCTAATTAGTGCTAGTTATTAACTTATTTGCCAAGTTGAAATGGATATTGCATTGCGAAATAGTTCCATTGGTGTAAACGAAAAATCGAAAAATATGGCCGTAATTATCTGGTTGGATCCAATACATGCTAAAGAGCATACAAAGGACACTTGAAGTGATTTCGGATGAGATTTTCATCAAATTTATTAAGATCACAAGAAGATTCATAAGTTACACGTCGCTATTCGGTCCTTTGAATGGTTCACATTCAGCATTCTGCTCTTTAGCAACTTTAATGATCTCAATCGCAAAATTGGATTTGGATTGAGTTTGCTTCCTGTGCACAAGGTAAAGTATAGCAATAAGTCCTAAGCTTAATGTACCACACATCCCGGATAGCACGAGGGACGCAAGATAGCCTCCGGTATTGTCGACGAGAAACCCTACACCAAAATCAAATCCAGTTCCTCAGTAGTAAATAAAGTTAGGATAAGTAATGTGAATGAAGTACCTGAAAGAGGAGGCATAATGACTGCCCCAAGCCCTGAGAATGAAAGCACGTAACCTAGCGACGGTGCCAACTCGATGGCTCCGAACAAGTGCACCACTCCGTGAGCTTGCGTGGCCATTTCAGTACCATGGGCAAACCCCACAAGGCAAGCCAATGTAACGAATCCAGGTCCGTTTACAACTGCCAGGAAGAGCAATGGAACAGATGCAACAAGCAACTTGTTCGCAAGAAGTATGTGCAGCGGCGATATAATCATCGCGATAGGTCCTGAGGCGAATCGTCCAATAATGTTACCAAACCCCAGGGCCTGTTAAAAGCCACATCCAAGCCAAATTACAAATACGTGGTTGTAGATAATGTTTTTAAGCATTCACGTACCTGTGAAGCTAATGGTATGTAATCAGCTACCAATAAAGCTGTAGCAAGATCTTTAAATATGATGTAAAATGTCACCAGCCCACCAGCGACAAAGAAGGCTGTCAAGCAGAGAAGCCATAACCGTGTCTCGGTACAACGCTTCTTTAGCTGCATTGGCTTTCGGTTTGGGCTTATCTTTGTTCCCTTTAAGCAACATTGAATTGAATCAATTCGATGATATTACAAGCGAGTATTCTCACAAATAGTGATCCTCAAATTAACCCGTTCGCGAATAGTTGAACACACGATCTAACCTACCTGGGATATTGGCTTCCTCGGAAAAAGAAGTGCACCCAAAACGAGCATTTGTAGATTAAAGCCAGCTTGTAAGAGGAATGCGCCCCTCCAACCATATTCTTCAATCAAGAAATTCAGCAACGGACTGACAAACATCATGCCGAACCCTCCTCCGCACAATGAGATCGATGTAGCCAGGTACAGATACCTGGAGAAGTTTGCTCGCACTGCATCATAGGATCCCAAAAACACCACTGATATCCCTAACCCTGCAAAGAATAACCTTCAATTAGATCATCCCAGCAAATTCCTACATCTATCATCATCCAACTATCCTTTATTTCCCAAATTTGAGAGTGAATGTTTACAAAGGTGGATCATCAACTGACTAGCCCAAAGGGGTGATGCAATTAATTGCAATAACCAAACGATCTCTATTATCCTTTTCAGATACAGCAAGAAACATCCACAGGGTTAGAATAGCTACGCCCTGACAATCTCTTACGAGGAATTAACAGTCCCTAACAAAAATCGTTGGCTGTCACATGCATTTCACATGCATGCCACATGCCTGCAAGGCTGCAAGTGAAACATTCACAGCTTTATTGCAGCTTTATTGCAGACCTGCACGGTGCAGCTATGTGGCATGCATGTGAAATGCATGTGACAGCCTTATAAAGCTGCAAGTGAAACATTCACAGCCTTATTGCAGACCTGCGACAGCTTTAAAAAAATTGTTAGGGGTTGCACTATCATTTCCAGATTAAAGCTCGAACCTGGGTGGCATCCATCTATCTCAAGGTCTGAGATTTAAAGGACTACATAGCTTTTGGGAGAATTGGACTGCGAGAGAAGACCCTTATGATTGGAGATTGCGGACAATGATTTCAGAGTTACTACGACACAAAACAGAAGACCTATGCAAAAGTAACCTCACAATCAGTACCTGGGAAGAACCTTTCGAGTTTAAGACAACTAGGCTTTACGTTGAAGATTGGGAGGTTGCAACAGATGGGGTCAGTTTATTTCCTTCTATCTCTGACTTCATGGTCTAATTATCTCATTGAACACAAGATTGGACAAATGAATGATTAATCATTACACTCACCGAATATTATTCCGTACGTGAATATGAGGTGCAGGATGGAGTTGGCAAGGTAGCTAGCGCAAAGGCCCAGGGTTCCAAGGAAAGATCCATAGCAGATGCAACGTCTGTACCCTAATCTTGGCAATAGCAAAAATCCAAGTGCACCTGTATAGAAAAGAGCATAATCTTGAAATTTATACGTAAATTAATGAACAGTGAGTGTGGATCTTGCGGGAGAACATCATACTCGAGTAAGATTACGTATTGGGTATTACGACAACCTGATCCCGCATCAAACCTATAGTGATATCGGCCATTACAAAGTTCAATTTAAGCTCTATACAGTGAGCAGTATTGATTTGAAATATTGAGTGACTTTAACAAAGTTCGGTAAACATCCGCGACAACCTTGCGCGCGCACCTTTCAATCAAACGATTCATATGAACTATCTGTAAACCTGTGAATGAGCCTTCCATTCCTTGAATTATTAAAACACATCTTAGTCTTGTTTAACAAGTACAATTCTTTGAACAGAAGTGTTGTGGTCGCCGTCACAATATACATAATGTTCCATCTGGTCATCAACAACAATTTATTTGAGCTGGAAAAACTGACAACTACGAGGATCAGACAGCTTTAAACTCTGCTGCTCTTCTTGAACACAAACTCGGATAAGCGTGCACATGAACTCGACCCTTCCTTCTCTCCGCTACACTCTCTGTTGTATCTCCCCTTTTTATACTCTTTTCCTGTGCTCTCATTGGCCTCGCTTCAACCGGAAGACAAAGGAGGTTTGGTGCAGGTTAGGTGCAGGTTCGGTGCAGGTGCGGTGCAGGTGCGGTGCAGGTTCGGTTACACACGATGACTCACAAAGAGGGTTCGGTGCGAGTTCGGTTACACGCGATGACTCACAAAGAGGGTTCGGTGCGAGTTCGGTTACACGCGATGCTTGCGATACATTAGCAAACATACACTCGGCATTACGAGAAGTACTTCAGGTAAACGATGAATCGTGTGAAATGAGCACGCTCCGATTCCATTTGAAGATGAAATGTTTCAATTGATTCACTGGGAATCGTATTAATCTTTATTAATAGTTTAATCTGCTTTAAATGATACTTTAACTTTGGCAGCCATCTTGCTTGCTTGTCAGAGCCAAAACAATCTAGACAAAGGGAATATTAGCTAGGTATTGGCTAGGGGTCAACTTTGATACGGGAATGTCATGAATATGCAATGACAAACACAATGAAGTGTTAGTTTTTCATTGTGTTGTACTTACTGGAAGTCATATTGGAGTGATTGATAGTTCATGTGCTAGCGTAAAATTGCAAGGTATAATTAACGCTGCAATTATCAATGCGTGGCTTTGCAGACACCGTATTGATATAACAATGTCGAGTTGAATTATGATTTATTTCCTTTGATGCCAGAACACGTTCAACTGTTCAAATGGTATTGAGATTTTACAGTGTAGTTCGAAAAGTAATGCAACCTCGTTCGTATAATTCATATAGTCGCGTTTACGACTCGTCGTAAAAATACTTATGAGTTTGTAATATTACTCTTTGGCAACTGGGAAACCTTATGACTTTTAACAGAATAAACATAAAATTGCCCATTTTACTGTTTCCTGTCATGTATTTGCCAAGCAAACAATGACAACTGTGACTCTTTATTTACAAGTTGAAGGAATTGCAGTGAAGACACCCAAACAAACAACTTCGTGCTTGTCATTATTTCCCGACAGCTCTGTGTGAATCAATGGCAGCAACTTGTTAACAAATTAATCTTGCTAAAATTCAGTACAAAAACATCATAGTAATAAAACAAGACGGCATTAATTTTTAAACTGGTGAAAGTCCAAACATTTGATCCCAATTTTTGTCTTGTATCTTTATTTTCGAGGAAATTAATATTTTCTAGGTCATTCAGTTGTTTTTCCCTCAGCAAAGCAGTTACAAAATTTTGTAAACTATTCGGATATTTGCTTGTATGTAAAACTGTTTCAATGCATTGAAGAAACATTTCACATGCGTTGCGCGTGTTGATCTGCAGGGAAGCTAATACACCCGCGTGAGTACCTGCGCAATGCGTGATGGCCAAGTTGACAGCACCAACCCAAGCAGTTGCACTCCTTGTCTCCCCAAAATAATCCAAGAGAGCCGAGTAATATTCGTACACTGTCATAATCTGTCCTGAGCAAATGGCTTGCAGCGCAAACGTGATGGCAAGCACCGAGCATGATTTCCAGTTGAATTCGCAGCTTGCCTTTGAGACGGACCTCTCTTCCATCTCACCACACCGAATGCAACTTTACACTGAGTAGCAACTGCTGATCTTCGCACTCAGCTTCGTTTCAGACAATCGATTCAAGGAGCTCCGATTGTAATTAAGCCCTCTTAGCGCAATGTTCAGATCGCAAGCTTTGCTTGCGCGCCATGTGAAAATTTCCTATTTGCAGTGCTACGCAGCATCGTGTTTAGCTAGTCAGTGGGTAACTGTTTGCATACCTAGGTGGGAGGTTGATAAAACATTAGGCTATGATTGCTTTTCCCCCCTGAACACTGAAATCCCATTCCGAAGAAAATTCACGCTTTGTTACCTGGGAACACGATAAACTTTGAAAATTATGTAAACATCGAAATATTCATTCCAATGTAAACACACTTTCTTGCATTTGAACATGTTCAGCACATTTTTGTGCATTACATTGCTGTTGTTTTATTTTAATGGGAAAAACGTGATTTTTATATTTTGACGATCCAGGAAATGAATGTTAATTTTTCGACAATTCGATTGGCTGTAATTTGAAGCAACTGTGCAGCAGCTGAATATTTTATAGACATTCAATTTGCAAGCACATCCCTGCAACTAATCTGATAATGCCACTTTAGAGTTTGCATTCAGCAAACTACGCGTCGAAACGCATACAATGATTTGATCGGTAAGCCGATCGAACGATCGAACGCAGATATGAAATCCACTGTGCCCAGCTTAAATATCACTAGAAAAAGGTTATCAAGAGCATAATTTAAAAACACCCTTTAAATAACCATTATGTATTTATCTATAGCCGATCCCTGCTTAAGTTACTGCGAATTAGTTTATGTATGCACAAAAAAGTGGTTCAAAATGTGAAAGTCGATTTATATTTGGGTTTATGTTCCAGTGGTTTCTTTGCTCATTACACTGACATATAACATGGGCAACTCAGCGATTTGATTTCAGAGCATGATTCAGCTTTTTTAAAATAAAAATATGATGCGTCCTTCACGACAATGTACTAATGGCATACTTCGGCTGCATTCGAAACCGTCTGTTCCAATGTGCAAGGTACAATTAAAACCTATACACGCAGAGAAATTGCAATGACCTGGTATTATATAATCGGATATAATACTGAAAACAGCCTGCTCCAAACTGAAATATGATATTGCTTGGATTTTTCCAAACGGAATTACACACAAATTCCTCTTAAATTCAGCAGTGTGGAGTACTGCGCCCGGGTGGAAATATAGTGGCGGATGATATTATTTATAACAGAGAGTTTAACTGATTAATGATAACACTCTTGATGATATTGAACTGTGAAAAGATTTTGCTTCTGTTC
>WWPM01014663.1:0-26991 GCA_023279145.1 Glomeris maerens | reverse complement strand
AACAAACTTTTGCAAAATAGTTTATACTGACAATGAATATTTTCCACATACAGTACAGAGAGAAAAAATACCCCAGAAAATTGAAGTATTTTCCTTTCAATGACTTAGAGTACTCGATCCGCTCCTAAAATCAATGAAAATTATAATATATTCCAATACAATATCACACTGAATAAAGAGAAATTGTGAAAACCTGCATAGCATGCATGTCCACAACTTCAAGAAACAGTTGCCGGCTCAGTTCTTCCAAGGTAACCACCTCCTTCCTTAATTGGCTAACGTCTTTTTAAACAGACTATATTACAACACTATCTGTCATCCACATAATACTTCAAAATCACAAAATTCAAAAATTACTTTCTCCCCCGAATGATACCGACGATGTCACATTGCGAAGCATTCCCCAAATTCCTGAAAATTGGTTCGAAGACGCAGTGCGCTGAAGATGTTCTCGGTGAGCTAATGTGATTCTAGAAAGCAAGTTACAATAACAGCATATACACAATACGCAGCAAATTGCATTAAAGCAGTGAATTTATTTTAACAATATGTACCTTTTCTTTTTGACCAATATCATATCCATTGTCTGTAGCAACCGCTTCTCGAGGGTTTGAATAGCTGTAGCTGTTACTGGCCTACGGTACAAACAAAAATTCCATGTCACATCACAGTGCAAATTATTCAGTTCATAGAATGTTTTACCTGACAAAGAAGGACATGTATGTGTACGGGCAGTTGACAGCGCCAAACCCGGACAGGAAAGCCATCACTGTTACCCCTATGACCCCAACCCTGCTGATGCCTTGCTCAATGGACAATATTCCTGTAAAAATATCAACCTGCATGCAGTGAAATATTATGGCAGAGCTTGAAATCTCAAGACATCTACCATGCTTTGGACTCAAAATTGGAAACGGATCACCCAGTTTCCAGAAAAAATAGATGAACACCAACCATGCAAGGATGGTTAAAGGAACGATTAGCTGTTTTCTGACTAAAAAACAAATATTGAAATGACATTTATAAATTTACAAACATGTACTATAAACTGATTTTTTTTTTGCCATAATATCAAATATGAGAACATGTAACTTGCCATGAAGGTGTAGTTCATTCGTTAATCAAAATATACCTCCATATACAAGACATCCTCTCCCTAATTTAAGCAATCCATACTTATTCTAATATTGCTGAGAGCGCAATATCCAATATAAAAAGGCAGAAGAAATATCAGCATGAACAGCATGGAAAATATTCCCAACTTCCAATGAAAATATCTAGAGCTAAATAAACATAATTAACACAACTTAAAATGAGAACTGTCAATATACATTTCATAACGTAATGAGCTTTGACCTGGAGTCCAAAACTCCCAATATTTCAAAGATGATTAGCTCAAACATGGTGCATGACAAGGAAAATGTGACTGAAAAAATGAGTTGCACCAAGGAATGGTGCACCTGCAAAATTAAAAATATTTTAAATTAATAATTCAGTTTCGTTGCAGGCTATATGGCAGTACATAAGCTATATTATTATATAGTCTACTAACCTCATAATCCCGAAACAGTTGCTTCATGAAAAATACCCAGCCTCCAGCAAAGAATGCTACCTAAAAAAGCGTGATTACTACAATTTGTTTCTATTCTACTTAACAAACTAGGTTGAGTTCGGTGAATGTTTACAACAGTAGAATGGGCAATCATCTTGCATGCAATATATTGCAGCAATCAAATTGCTTGCTGATGGAATGAAATGAATTTTTGCAAGTGGCAAAACGCTGCAAGAATATTGCTCCAAATATAAAATATTATACTTACTTAACAGATAACATAACATACCTGTGAAACGAACATGATGATGGAGTCTTCAAGGAACGCCATTTCGAAGTTGTCATAGGGAGAAATTAACCCATTAAAATTATAAAGAATTGTATTAGGTTAATAGATAGTAACCGGTAAACCGCGAAAATGAAAGTCAAGAATGACGTCGATCAAAGATCGCTGTTGCCAATCCTCGTGGCAGAATTACAAAATAAACAAAATCTTGATTGTCAATAATATATGAAAATAATAAGCAATCCCATCATTAGCATATCGCAATCGTAGCACACCATGGCACTGCAATTGCACAATTTTTAAGCGAGTTCAGTCTAAAATACTGGTGCACTTTCTGACCTTGGTTTGCTCTGCTGGACGCCAGGCAGCGCTGCTGTCAGCATTATTTTCTTACTGTATGACGATTAGTCGCCGCCTTCGCGACGGAGAACATTTCGCCGCCGACGTTTACATGTATGACTTTGCACCGCGTGATTTGCATATAAAATTGTATGCCAATTTCAACGTTTTGTATTTGGTTTTTTTCGACTGTAGGGCCAGATTTGGGGCAGAGTATTGTCTCCTACAGGATGCACTTACGTTCCTATTCTAATATAGGGGAAGGGAGTTTTGTCGTAGCATGTTTCCACCTCCTTGCAGGGAAGTGAAACTGCGAGGCGTAGCGCGTAACGTATTGCAGGGAAGCCTACAGTACAAATTGAAATGCAGCTCGCGTGTCCAGCGGCAGTAGGGGAAAGGGGGGGGGCACCCTAACACCCTGGCCTCGCTTCGCTTGGGGAAACTTAACCTAGCCTGTAATATTCTCACTTGTGAGAATCATTAGGTTTTTAATGCCAGCTATTCACAATCTGTCCCGCCATTTGTACAATCGTGTCACTACAAATACTTGTATGTATACATATATAATACACTAGAGGAAATTGACTGGCTATTTCTTTGATGATATTTTGGAATATGTTGGGGTCCTGGTTAGACATTGGCAGAAATCTGTGTCAACAATGATCTGAAACGTGAATTTTAACTGACGCTATCAATTTCGTGTCAACCCCTTTAGGGTAGGCTTCCCTGCAAGGTGGTGGAAACATGCTACTATTATACAGAGGAAGGGAGGGTAAGATGACGAGCCTACGCTTCAAATATTTTTCCTGAGTTCAGTAAGTGGTTTAAAAACCTGAAATTTTCAGAAAGACTTCCTTCAACTTTTATTTTTAATAAAAAAAGGTTGCAAAGTATTCCCTAGCCCCAATAAGGTACTTAATTTAGAGGGGTGAGTGAATGGAGAAGGGAACAATCACATGGCCCAATGAGGGAGAAAAGGTCGCCAGCACGCGAGTCCCTCATTGGGCCGTGGTCACGTGATTCTCCCCTTCTCAATTCACCCTTTCCCCCTCTAAACTTTAAGTGCAAAACACTATAAATCAAGATGAAACGTTTATTTTCCAAAATGCAGAGAAACAATTTCACTTAGGTACTTCGTGAAAAAGGCACAGATAACACTAAACACGTAATGATACGTATTACCCATAATAAAACAAAAAATAAAGAATTACAGTAGACCCTCAAGTTACGAACGGTTCAGGTCGTGGACAAACAATTCAGGTTACGAATAACAATTTCGGTTTCGGGTAACAAACAGTGCCTCAGGTTACGAACGTTTCCAAACACGCCTCTAAACGATCTAATGATCCTGTACCAAGCCCTTGCCTTATTAGAGAGTGCGACCCTTCTTAGCATTGGCACTGTGTTCAGTTTAATATCTCGTTATTTCCCACAATTATGAGTTTGAGGAACAGTAGTGCTGCTGCTAGGAAGCAGAAACGAATAACAGTGGAGATAAAGAAAGAAATAATTATGAAATTTGAAAATGGGGTTCGTTTGTGTGACATTGTGAATGTGTACAGCATGGAAAAATCAACCATCTCCACCATCATAAGAAAACAAATACATATTTGCTGAAATCAGTCGATGTGGCTAAAGGGGCTGGGCAGCCCCTGGCGAAGGCTTCCCAACCAGCTCCTTTATTTTACACGAACAGCATACAACTGCAAGGCAGGGAAGCACATACTGGGGACAAACGGGGCTGTTTTCATCATAAATCTTGCGCTGGTTGTCCGAATTTCACTGGGTTTGTTGCAATGCGTTCAAAACATGGCGTTCAACAATTCTCTAATTGATATTGGCCGACAAGCATCAATAACAAAAAAGGTGACAGGATTTATGACACCCGGTTTTAAAAATCACATGTCAATGGTCTGTCTTTCGCTTCATTACCATCCCAGCTGGGAAATGGAGAATGTGCCTAAGATTTGCACCTGAAGATTGCACCTAAAAGCCTGTCGTGTAGGATGACAAACTCCTCGTCATATCTCTTTTCAGTGTCATGAAATATACATATGTACAGAGAGTATACAGGGTGTCTCTAAATTCATGGTCAATACTTTAGGATATGTTAAGCCTGTCACACGACCATGCATAGGCGCTGTGAGGCGTGTATTATGGCAAATGGTCATTCCTTTGAGCAGTTACTGTGACCATACATTCCAATGTTGTATATGTTTGTTTTTGGGTAGTCTAGCATATCCTAAAGTATTGACCATGAATTTAAAGACACCTTGTATAGTGTAGTACAAAGTAAACAAAACCTACATAGGATGAAAACATAACAATATATTTTGTTATTTATGTAGAAGTAAATCTGGACAACACATCATCCTGAGCAGTGTTTTAAGATTAAAACTATAGGCTAAATGAATGACAGTATTCCTACATATTGTTCTAATGATTCTTGTCACGCATGCAAATACATAATTTGGTACTTATTGTACTGCCAATAACTTAATTAAAATTAAATCATAAATGCTAAAATAATCGTGAAATGTGTACTATATAGAATGTTGTATTGTACACATCAGAAGTTGCAGAATACATTATGGTGATGCATATGGTTCAAAAATGTACTGAAAATTCTATACTGGTTCTAACATCTTCGTGTAAAGAGTTTCTCGTGCATATGTTTATGATAAGTCGACTGAAATATCTTTGTAGATTGCCTGCATGCAGAATAAAATAACAAAATGGTTGAAGACGGAATGATATCAATATTTACTATACATGTTGGTCATATTCAATATCAGCAGTAAAACCACACTGATGAATGGCATTGGTTTCAAAGTGTTTCCCATACTTTTCTTAGTATTACAACTAAGATTCAGTTCACGGATCACTTTCATGCCTGTGCCTAACGATTGAAACCCTATTACATTTCTATTAGCTGGTTTTTTCCCTATTGGCCCCAACCTAAGATGAATTTCTTCCTTCATTGGGAGCATTGTCTCACAATTCAATGCCCACACAGTCAACCGAGTTGCTTTTCCAGGTCCTGGCTCATGAACTTTTGCCTTGTAGCATCTATCAGATATCATACTATCATCACTCAACTGTACGTCTTCATCCCTATTTGTAAACTGGACACTGCCATTGACAGTGAGCTTTAGCTTCATTGCTGGCTCAGAATGAAGTACAACAATGAATGCATCATGTGGCTTTGCATCCAAAAATTCGAAGATGACCTCAATGTCCTGCGGTGTTCTCCTTTCCTCGTCTTCTGTATAAATCACATGGCATGCATCTAATAATACCACAGATCTTGAGCCTGGAAACGCACAATTTGGGCTCTCAATTTGCCAGTCGGTTATAGAATATGGCCGGCCATCACACGACCTATGTTCAGACGTTTTTCTGGGAGCTGAAACCTGTTTTCGTTTTGAAGCAAATTCGTCAGAGAATGTTTTTGGCAGAAGGTCATAATAAACCTTGCTTCTAGGCATGGAAGATCTCAAGTTCAATAGTGTTGGTACATTTGGTGGATCATTCATTGCACTCCAAACTGTCAAACTACTACTACCAGTAGTAGCAGAAGTGATATCAATTAGCCAACGTAATTGTCTTATAGACTGCTCCACGAATGCTGCTCTTACTGGGAAAGTTACTGGCTGGTGAATGCCAGCAGCTTTCAAAGTTTGTACCATCTCAACCACGTGTCTCCAAGAATATTGGAGCCCCATAAAAATGCTAGAATTTAGGTAAGTGGTCCAGCCTAATGACAGAGTACTCTTTGGGAAGTGCTCAGTACAGAGTTCCAGAAATTGTTTACTATCCACTGGAAACGCTAGTGAATCTACAGGACCAGGTAAAATGTCAGCATTCAACCAAAGATTATTGGTCAACGGATTTGTTGTGAAGTTTGTGTTATGGATAGACATCAGAGATTCTTGCACAGCCCTAATGTCTTTAAAATCCAGCTTGATTGCCCAAGGTTTATCAGATGAAAGAACTATGTCCAACCATGCTTTGAGAGATATTTCGGAAGTTAAATTTGGAGGGTGGACCATTATGGGTTGCAACGTAGCTGGAGTTTCTCCGATGACGTTGCCGTAGGAAACGTCAGCTTCCAGAAAGTCCACATCGCCTTGGCAAACGTGTACATCGTGCATTATTAATAAATACTAGCATAATAAATTTAGTTTATACAAATATTCCCCACATATAGTTGTTTCCGAGAGCACAGGAAAGCCAAAACTCATTATAAAACATGTAAAAATATCTATCCCAACAATGATTCTTCACGTGGATTTCATAACAATATATCCCTGTATTAAAACGGCATAATACCACAAGCGGAATTCAGTTCAGATTTAGTATCAAGTCTTGGCAGTACATTATGGCATCCCCACCCTAAAATTGTTTCACAAATGCAGATTTGAACAAATAATAAAAATTTATGCTTGCAGATAAATACATAGGAATACATGCAATCAAAGCTTCGTAGGCTTACCAATTTGATCTTGCATGGGCATATACGTATGTAAGCCTACCCATCGTATAAGACCCAATTGGGAATTATACGGCCCAGTTCCGTTAGATAATTACAGGATGTTTGTAAGATATTAAATTGCACATCCCCCGTTTACAATTTCTCCCAGAAGGCTTCAATTTGTATTAAATTGTGTAGACTATAAAATGTGCAACATTTTGACAATATGCATGGCGCTGTATGCATTATACATTAGCATAAACATAGAACTGTGCAATTCATTACCTATGCATGCTTGGCAAATAATATAATTTATAAGTACAGCTTTATATCCAGGTGAAGGCTTTTATGACACTATCCTGTACTCATGAAACAATACGATCGAAATATTACAAAGCCCATTATAGAGTTTTAAACATTGATTTCCATACTTTCCATTGCTTCTTTAAGTTTCAGTCTAGTATTAACTGCATGAGCCCAAGTGACACTACTGGCGTCATTGTGGTTTCGATAGTTAAGTCCCACAACAGGAACTGAAATATAAAATGCAAGATTTATTGAGGCGCATCTGTGCACAGGATTATATCGGGATCAATACGAGAAATCTTTAACAGCTGTTGTACGACCAACCATTGCACTGGTGTAAAATAATTTTGGTCAACTTCCAAAACGTATAGCATCGAATCGAGTACATTAATATTCCATGTGTTGCTCTGTACTGACCTTCACACAAATTGACAACGTACAAGATTAAACTTCCCCAGCAACAAGCTTATGCTATGTTATGTAATTGCTTTATGGGATTTTTGAAATATGTACATATACTGTATGTTCATGCAATTTCAGCACAAAAAGTATACATTGCAGAATGGAAAGTTGCAATCGATGTATGTACCTTTAAAAACAACTTCAAACTTTATGGAGTTTATGAAATATCACATGTACTAGGTATTTTTATCCACTCTTGGTATTACCTATGTATGTATATGCATATACTGTATATATATATACTGTACATGCAGCAACATTTCCCTTGTAGCTCATGCTAAGTGTCTGTTTTATAGACAAAAACTTACCAACTAAGAAAGGTACTATGGCAACAAAAGTCTCCATTCTCATCATTGCACCGTTGCTTATGGCAAAGAGTAGAATCAACAACCAAATCCCACTCACAACGTTGTACACAGGATTAAGCAAGCGTCACTGGTGACGTCATCACTTTGTTACCCGGATTATATGAGTGCTCCGATTGCAGCCACATCATCAATAACGATATTGTCTCGATGAAAAAAATTCCTTTAATACCAAAAGCACAGACAACTGATATTATGAACCACTTATACCTCAAATTACACTATACCCCTCATTGTTAATTTCCGTCTGACATTTAGACTTACCCAATTTTTCATGGTCTTTGTGGGATTAATTTTACCATATACATCAAAGAATAATATCCTCAATAGATTCATAAAGAAGTTTATTCAGTCATGCCTAAATTTGCAAGGAATTCAAATTGTTTTTAATGCGTTGCTATACAGATATAGTCTATTAAGAACAGCCTCACAAATTATAAATTCAAACCACGCGCGGTCAGCGTACGGTCATTCAAAACTTATGTTTTATAGTTGTACTATCTTATTACAGTGCATTCAAGTATAATGAATGCAAAAATGGTTAAAATACACTGTTAGCTTAATCTGTAACCCAATTGTCCTCGCATAATATGGTCGATCTACTCTATTACTTTCATTTTATTTCGGATTGCTGCCAGCTGTTGAATTTTTAACATTTTCATCACAAATGGGCTAGCTGTAATATGAGGTCACCATTTTAAGGTGGATGAGGATCTACTATCAAAATGTCATCATATAGGTGCATGCTTTTACATAAAATGTGGAAAGTGTTGAGTGTTCAATATTAGTGTGATCATTCATTTCAAATTCTCCCTGTTGCCTATACATACATCAAATTTATTTCTGCCAATTAACCGCAAGGCAACAATTTGACAATTTGGCAACTACAGTAGAACGTCGTTTATCCGCACGTCAATTATCCGCAACGTCAATTATCCGCACTCCTGAAACACACCTTTCGCACAGTAAAATTGCGGTTTTATACAGTGTTAACCATGACCTGAACGAGTTTATGATATTAAAGCCTAAAAAGAAGAAATTTAAAGCTATGCATCGACGTTAGATAGCGAAAAAGGATCTAAAAGCAGTACTGTGTGTTCTGCAAGTGTTTTTCTGCATTAAATAAACGCATGTTCAATTATCCGCAAAAATCGTTATCCGCACAACCCTCGGTCCCAATTAGTGCGGATAAACGACGTTCTACTGTACATATTTTTTTCCTGTGTTATGAGGTCATGCATAAAGTATATATGGCTGTATATACATATATATATCTAAAAAAAGCAAAATTGAAAAATGTGTTTCAAGGGTTGACACATTGTATTTTGAGTTACACTAAAGATATTGATCAGGTCATTTTCAAAAAGTATGACCAATTTAAAAAAAAATGCTCAACGCAAAAATTGTTCTTCCTTGGTTTCATTCACCTTATCAAATTTTACATTTTCAACATGATGACATGGCTGAGGACAATCCTTCTCCTTGCCTAACGTTTCCGCCACTTTTTAATCCACTCCAACAAGAGCAATGAACTTTTTGAATGACCCCCTGGCGTTTCCAGCCTGAAAGCATTCAGTTGCCCTCTGTCGTCACTTTCAGCAACTACAAGTGTTTTATCCGGATAAATTGGGATCGAGGGTAGTCCGGATAATCTAACATAATTTACAATGGGAATGTTTTTTTAATAACATGCCATGTAATTCCCTATACAAAGTAATGATGCATGTTCAAGTCTATTGTGCTATATATATATTGCACCCTTATAGACTGCAAACCTTTTTAGCTATTTTCTATACCCACAAGTTCATACTGAAGAAGAGTGCAAACCTGCATACAGGCTGTTCCGTGCTGTGCATAGTCTTTATTTGCAGCCCCTATATGTTACATAAATTGATTTCATTTTTTTTTTGAAAAAGCGTCCGGATGAGTGACATCCGGATAATCGGCGCTCTACTGTATCCACTATTAATTTCTGGGAAACACGCGACGTAAGAACCAGACATTCGAATCATAAAAATGAACTGATGCTGAGAAAGATTATTAGGAAATAAGAGTTGACTAGCTAGCTGATCTAATTTTCTGATCACAGCTTTTATTTGGGAAAAAATCGTTGCTCACCTTGGATTCTAAGAATACGCCTTTCAACTTGATTCCAAGAACACATTTTACCATGAAAGATATGCAGCACATATAAGAAAAACATTACTAATCTCCAAACTGGTGCCTTGCATCTAGGAATTTAAGCAGAAAAACTAGCTGCAGGGGTAAACTTGCATGAACATCAAAATCGTTTCAATATAAACCCTGAACCAAATTAATGCACAATTAAAAATGGTCATTTATTATTCTCTGTGCATTTTAACATTTTATTTTTCCATTCTGAAGCAATAAAACGCAAACCAGATTGGCAAGATTTTTTTTAATTATGCAAGCTTGGCACGTATATTTCTTTTACAGCTTTCTTGAGCTTCAACTTTTGAAGTCAGAGAGTAATAACCTCAGCACCTTGAGCCATCAGAATGAGTAGTTAAATGGTGTATATGTATCATTCGTTTTCTGTTAATATTCATCTGAAATTCCCAATATCGATTATTATCTGATAAAAGTTTGGACGGAGCCGAAAAATGGCACCATAAATATAGCTGCCATTTTTAAAAGCACGTCCACATTTATTATGCTAAACATAGCTGACGTTTACATCGCCGTCTTCTCAACATACACATCGGTCATCGTAGTTTACATGTTCCACTCGATATATTCCAAAAGAAGTGCTTGTAATTTAATTCGACATGACGTTATCATTTCAAAAACAAAAATGCATAAAGTTATTATAATTAATTTGATTACTTTTAGCCTGCACGTCGTACTACATTGCCATCTATTCGCATATTTTTGAAATCCATTGCTGGTTTCTGACTGGATTGTGCAGATTCGCAAATTAAAGAGAAAAAATGCAAAACAAATACACTACAGTTCAGAGTGCAATATACAGGGTGTAAAATATAAAGATCCCCAGCCAATTATGGAGAGACCTGGTTGAAAAAAAAATGCATTTACCAACATAGGAAGTGATACGTGGCGATTCCAAAAACAGCATTGCGGATGACCTTGGACGCCATCTTCAAGGACATCCGCGGTATCTCGGTAGTGTATTGCAGGAATTGTTAAAGATAAACGGATAGTTGCAATTGAAAACTTGTTGACCATCACACAAGTATAGTAAGATGATGTGTAGAACAATGCTTCATCTTCAATAAGAAACACGGCAGGCGGATGTGTCTGGTCGCATGCGTTTCAACGTGTACTGCAGGAAAGCGAAGTTCTCCTGACAGATATTGTGGTTTTCCTTTTTGGAACAAGCCTATTTATTGATTAGTCATTTGTTGTCAGGAACTCCAGCGATCCACCTGTATCATTGTTTAGTACGGTAATGATGGCCTACAGGGTTTCAATTGCAACTAGAGATCTATCTTTGACAGATCCTGCGATACACTACCGTGATATCGCGGATGTCCTTGAAGATGGCGTCCAAGGTCACCCGCAGTGTCATTTTTGGAATCGATACATGTCCCTATCTATATATGCGGGTCAATGAATTTTTCATCTTGGACTCTTCGCTTTTTTACTCCCTGTATAGCTGCATAGATGCACATTATTCGCTATAAACAATGTAGTCTCAACACAATTTGAAGCCAAATTGAATTGCGATACACACAGGGTGCAGGTGCACAAACTTATAGGGAATATTCCCTGCATAAAAACAAGACATAAAGTTATATAAACCCATGTCCTCAACTGCTTAGGTTTTTAAGTACCAAAAACGTTGCATACATAATTCATCCCCTAACATATCTTATCAAATCATTGATCATTTCTTAGGAATGCATACGTCGTTTTAGATCAGATGCTCAAAATATGCTCCATGGGATGCAATGCATGCATAATTAGCACGTAACAGCAAACTCTTTGAAACAAACCCGTTTAAAGGTGCCAGGAACCCTATGAATGATCGCACCAGCAGTAAAAATTTGGCCATGAAGTTTGGATACAGTTTGAACTAGAAATGCAAAAACTAAAGATTTCATGTGGCCCCACAAGTTACATAAAATCCATGTCAGCCTGTTTCAGTATCAAGCCTTTCATTGGGTGTCAATAACATACTTACAAAATACGAGCACTGTTCCCATTCAGGATATGCATACCCTGCCAGAGTACTGTATGGTGTTATTACAGTACTCTGTAGATTTACACTTATGTTTTTATCGGAAAATGCAATGTACTCGTAAGTACTTCTTACAAAGCCAAAATCTCTCATATCAGTTCTGTGTCTGATCCATGTGCCTCACATTATAAACTTAAATTCAAGACCTGTATGAATTACTGTCTGTTTTGCACTAATCATCAATGTCGCAATGACAATAGGTCATGCAAAGTACGGTTTTGACCACATTACAAGTTATTTTTTTTAATTGGGGAGCATAAATTATGGATGTCACATTTTAATTGCTATTTAAACAGCTAAGCGTTTGGGGACATGGGTTTATAGGAACGTCATGTCTTGCTTTTATGAAGGGAATATACTCTATAAGTTTGTCCACCTATAGACGAATCTACAATTTACATGCATGCACCTGGATTTTATCTTATTAAATTGACACTACAAAAGCAATAAATCTTTCAACAATATGACATGTAGGCTACCTACTTTACGGTTCTACAGTTTTAGTCAACAGCTAGCTACTTTAAAAATGCTCCCAGGTAACATTGGTGAATGTAAATTTTTGGATTATGACCAGTCTCATAATCTGATATGCCAAACCAGTTCCTGACAGTCAAGTATTATAAATTTGGTTTTCCCCAAGAGGGAGTAAGAAATGAGCAAAAAATATTAATACGTAGATTGTATTTTGACATACACAACTGCTGCAATAATTTAAAATCAGATTTCGGAGGATTTAGCCAAGTGCAATCAAACTTATAATCAGATTTTGGTAATTTTAATAATTTGTTTGTCAATATCACGATTTTGTGTAAAGATTGAATGCAGTCATGGATATCATAAAACAAAACAAAAAAATCGAAAGATATGGGCAATAATACACTCTGAAGGAGGGCATAAAAGTTTATTGGCACTCTAGACATACAAACGTGATACACCATAGTGCATTTTGGGTATGTGGGTGTTTGTACTGTTGGAAACTTATATTTATAATAAATGCATTTCTTGGTGTGAAATTCAAATTTTGGCTTCATAACATTTCATGGCATGGCATTGACATCTAAGCATAAGTTAACGTGTCGGATTTCATGGGAAAAATAGTATGGCATGTTCGGAAAACAGTCTAATTTCATCGATTGTGAGATTTAACCGAAGCAACTATGGAAAGTGCAACTTTTGTGAACAGAATCCGCACAATACTGACGTCTTTTTTGAAAATAAATCCGAATATATAGTATTAACACAAAAACTTGGGATTTTGAAGCATTACCAGGTAATTATTCTGGTCCAGGAAAATACAACGGCAAAATTGTAATTCATTCATTCCGATTATTTAGTATAACTACGTATATACGTGGATAATAAATGCAATCTATATATATAAAAATGAGTTTCCATCCCACATGGCTTCGCAACGGTTCCACCGATTTCGATGATTTCGGTACCGTTGGGTTCATTGTCTCCAGGACAAGGTTTATACAACATAAAATTTGGGGAAAAAACAACATTTTTATATGAAAATGCCCAAAAACCGTCATTTTTTCGTTCTCATCCGGGCAACTGCGTTCCAAAATTCGAACGCTCGCATTCTTTCATTTTCCCACACACATTCCATGTCAATTTTTCGCCCCATACCAAACTGTTATTTACATTCAACAGCCACATGCGTCTTTCACCATAGGGTTCATTCAGTGAGTGCACTTCATATCTTCTAATTTACCATTGCAGTTAGTTTCGTTTTTACAATGGCTTTTTTTTACAGCAATAAGCAACGTCTCCACCAATTTCGCTCACAATTGTCGTTCACCATACCGTCCATTTCGTGAGTGCATTTCATATTGGCCCAATAGATAACAAATCTAGCATTTCCCATAATTTTTGTTTCATGTCATGTTTTACTTCAGTTTCAATAATCCATGCTGCTTAATGTCTGATAAGCAAACATGGTTCTTCGTTTACCCATATTTTCACATGCAAATTTAATGTTGGTTAGCTGAAGAGTGACTGTGAACATACTACGTTGTGTCCAGATTCCAAACCAAAAATCACATTTATCAGCAAGGGCATGGAGCAGGACCATTTAAAAGGTTTGGAGAAAGAAACGCCCTTCTTTTTCCAAATACTCTCCAAATTATCCTGCCCCATGCCCTTGCAGAAAAAAGTGAGAGCTTCAGTATACCGACTCCAATTGCAGTGACCTTGAAGAAGTTTTCATTCTTATTTTCGTAAATTTGCTGTTAAAATTTCATAAATTTTCCATTATATATACAAAAAATATGCTGTTAAAAGTTAAAAATGAGAAATATGCATTTATATCGTAAACTATGTGTCCGATGCAGAAACGATAAAGTGCATATGTTTCAGATCTGCTAGAAAAACATGCACTCGCATGTCATACCGTCCCTTAGCTATTCCCAATGTTACCCAGAGTATGTCCAGTGATTGGGAAAACCAGCAATATTATTCATAAATTCTTCTGAACCGGGAACGAATGTGGAATTGGTCTGGTCAGGAATTTGCCTACGATCCTGGAAATTGGGGAAACGTCGGATTTTTCTTGGGGGAGGGGTTAACCAAAACAGGAAATTCGCTGGGTTCAGTTACTAAAATTTAATTGGATTTGTCACATGAGTAATAACATAATCGAATAGTGGGAATCAGTCGGCTACCCTGTCGAATTGGGCTGCCTGGGTTCAAGGTTCAAACCCCTGCCTAGATTTTTTCCCATTTTCAGCCATATATCCGATTCCAATTTCTACGGAGATTGAAAAATGTGGCGGCTTTGCTGGGCTCAATTATTGCTTGAATTTTTTGTATAACATTATAATCTCTATAGATTTTCCATTGCATAATACTCAGCCACAGCAACGCGTGGCCGGGTACGGCTAGTTATAACTAAACCAGAAACAAATGTAATACCTGTTGCACTGTAACATCAGATAACAATGCTACAACGATAGAAGCAACAATACAATTCTACATAATATAATATTTAGCTCACAAGCCCAAATTAATGTCAGTGAGAGCAATATCATTATGAACATTAATGAAACAGAAACATCAAAAAAATGATCCAGGAATTTTATAAATAATGCATAGCGCATTAAATATTCAGTAGACAATAACTATACATAATGAAATTATAGTGCCATTTCCACCAATTTTCCTTCCACACGGCAAAGTACATCCTGAAATCGATTAGATTGTTTCAAATGCAAATGTAATTCTTACGAATTGTATGATAATTAACCAAACTGAAGTAATGCAACAAAAGAATGCACATAAAATGCAATATGCAGTTGCTTGAATTCTACACTCCATATACACTGCTGCACATTGCACTCAAGATTGCAAAACTGAAAGATCTAGGTCTGGAAATATAGACAACCGTCCCTTGTTCTTATGTGCATCATCAAAAGCCACTTGTTCCCAATTTTCCACGTGCTACTACATTGGCCAGTAATTCATTAATTCATGCCAATGTGCTTTGATAGTTTAATTAATTGCTAATAATAAAAACTATAAAAATCGAAACTCGGCCTCCTGTGACGTCATCATTCTTCAAATCATGAACTTCGCTTTTAAAGGGCAACGGAAGTTCATGCGACATATACTGTATAAGCTTGTATCCGGTGCAGCTGGAATACTGAAAATCTTTATTGGGGGAGGATTTTGTTTTCTGCATGCTGTGAAATTCATGTCGTCATTACATTGAATACGATTGGGTAATTTTGCCTCCGTGACAAATGATGACATCAAAAGCAATGATTTCCTGTTGGACAAGAGCCCTTCTTCAATCGCAGTAACCGAATTCAATTACGATCCAATCCCATAAGTAGTGTAAATAATTCGTAAATAACCCGGAATCTAATAATGATTGCACTGTGATTTTCTGCAGGAGATCCCCTGTAATGGCACCCAATAACAATCCACCCGTTATAAACCTCATTGTTATAAAGAAGTCTCTCATATCCTCAGCTCATATTTTTGACTAGCAAAGTTGCCTGCAGAGCATTCAAGCATGCCTTGCATTTTTCAGCTTTAATATGTACATAAAGTTAAAAAGTATATTTTACAGAGGGGATCAATACTGTATTATAATTGTATGTAGACATATTACATAATTCACTATATGAAAAAAATCGGTGAAATGGTTTTTTTGTCAGTTACTTTGCCACACCTGGGTAGATCAGTGCATTGCCAATACACATTTTTAGATTCTAATAAATGAGGTCACTGCAGTCTATGACGTTTTCGCACAGTGCGGCATCTGTCCCCTGTCGCCCAATGCCTATTTTTGTTTAAGGTTTCATAAAATAGGGAAGTGTGCAGCCATTTTTCCAAAATTTAACGTTCAGTTTTTGATTGGAAACTCTTTAAACAGGGCAGGGCTTGCATGTGTCCACCCCCAGAGTGAAGCATCTATAGTTTACATTTTTTTGAAAAGTTGAACTGAAATATTCTATAAATATATAGTGTAGGCCCACACGGCATATAGGTATAGTTATTGATAAATGAGGAAATGAGACTACGTAATTCGAGCCATGATGAAGTTTAGACTCCAGCCCAACCAGACTACCCTTGAACCAGAAATTTACTGGATCTTTTATGGAACTTAAAGAAAAACTTTTTATCTCAGCAATATATTTGTTATCGACTAAGAAAGTGTGCGAAAGTGGAAGTTCAAATACTCTGCCGACTCTAAAGCGATAACACTACAAATCAAAAGCAAGATGTTCAACAAATAATAAAACCAAATTTCAAATAATAGATTATACATTTATTAGGAAAGAACCATATATTCAATCGTAATTTTTGGTAACTAGGAATCACATTTCAAGACATTTATTACAATGAAGAATCTCAGTTTCAACAAGGAGCTATGCCAGCTGTCGTTCAGAAATTTTCCAAAATGAGTCACGCTATATGCAACCCTATTAGAAAGCCCTGCAACATTTATAATACAGAATATGATGCTTTGCTGCAACAACAGGCAATTCTTTGCTTTGTTGAAAATTTGGCAAAAAAATATGTGAAAATGGGTTGCATTGAGTTTTACTGTGTAATTTAGGAAACAGGTAGAGCTTTCGTCCTACTTGCAGTCTGAAATTTGGTTTTTGTTCATTTTTATGACCCCAAATGTTACCTCATAGGGGAACCTAAGATAGAAACTGTTAAAAACCTATTAAAATGAACGAGGAAACCTTACAAGTATTATCCGGTTCAGTTCGGATTTTTTTAAGTTTATGTAATATCCATGCGAAGAAAACGGCCCTGAAATGATAACTACCAGCGGACAAGGTGTTTTCCGCACACCGGTAGTAGTCTACTATAATCGAAATAAAACAAGCAGATTTATAAGCCAGTTTTCTATCGAACAAAAATTCAATTTGTAAAGTAACTACTACAGTCAAATGAAAAATTATTACTTGAACACATGTATAAACTGCAAATGTAGCTGCGTGGAAATGCACTAGTTGCATTTTTTAAGTGGCTGCTTTTTTTATTCCGTTTCAAGGCGTTAAGTAGTTTAAGTATGACGTCAGAGACAGTGACGGACGACAAAAACCTTGAAACTGCCATCGGTTCCATCCAGAATTGGTTTTTTTTTTTACCCTAGGACAGGATATATAGTGTAATTTATTGCTTATCGATTTAAGAATTGCATTCAACGTGTTGTATGGAAGCCCTGGTGTCAGCCTATCAAACTAAAACGACGAATACTGAATTTCTGCAGTTAATATTTACTAGTAGTTGCCCAACTTGAATTAAATGAAACCACAAGCATAAGTACTTTAAATATCGAAATTTCAATTTAAAAAAAAAGAAAATTTGCAACTTTCAACTGAAGTGAAATTAACCTTGCGGAATATTTGAATCATCCTAACACAATTGCAACATGAAATAATCGTAGATGAGTTGCAATTTAAAACTACTAAGTTGTTTGTGATGTATTTTATACGAGGCTTTGCATAAGATGGATATTTTGCGACGTAATAAATTAGATAACAAGTACAAATTAAAGTGACGTACAAGCGGGTGACAAATTGCAATCACGGATTGGTGTAATGCAGGTGTTTTATCGGTGTAACTACTATACCGAATAGCAAGCATTCTTCAATTTTGCGACAAATACTAAATTATTCAAATGGTTAGGCATTGAAATATACTGAAGAAACGAAAAGCAGTGATTGCAAATCAAATCAGAGCAAGGCTCGATTATGATAGCCTATTAACCCGTTGACCGGAATAGGAAAGAAGGGGATACTTTTTGATCACAGTGAATGAAAATCACCAAGTCGATAATTCGCTTAATATAATTGCAGCCATAGTTGTGACGTCACCAAGTAGGTCACGACGGATATGAATTTCCTGGCGATTACTGATCAGAATGCGATTATAGACAAACGTGCTCCTGCCTCCACATCATGCCTAATTTTATCCCATTTTCACCACAGACTGTACCCATTTCTCATGTCCACTTATGACTTTAGGCCTGCAGTTGTGTGCAAAATATGCATGCACAATCACGTAGTAGGTATAGATAAAGTATAGATAAAAAACAATCTTAGTTGTTGCTACTTTACATTTCATCACTGCACTTGGTTTGGAAACTTTAGTTTATAATGGCATGAAAATTTCTAAGTTAGCAAATTATTTAAAACAAAACTCGCTATTTTTGCATATTTTTGTCATGGTATGATTTCGTTTGTTGAGATTGCGTGCATGTATTCAATACATTATTGTGCAATATGTGAATCAGAAGCTGTGAAATATTGCGTGAATTTTCAAGAAATTGAATTACTAATACACACACTGTATTACTGCAGGAATAAAATCTAAACCAATTTTCATAACTGCGGTCATGAATAAGCAACGCTTGCAACACATAAGATGTTCTTCAGTTTTAGATTAAACTTTCAAGGCCAGATAGCCCAATAAGAAAAATCTAATAAACCTACGCAGCAAATAATTGCATTCATCAGTCTGTGACTATTTTCATATGGAAAACTAGGCATAGATTTTTTCATCGGAAAATAGAAAATGCGTGTATATTAGCCGCAATACACTGATAAATTTTCGAAGCCAGACTTTTACTTTTCTTCCAAATATTATGGGATTATAATCTATTCACATTTTAACATGATCTTTTACATATCCCTTTCATATAGATTCTATCGGCTATATTTTCTAAAAAAAAAACGATATACATTATGTGAAACCATAATGCTGAAGGTAAAATCTGATAAAATCACAAAAAGGGGAGAGAAACAGAGTTGTGTCAATCACCATGGTTACTATAGTGTCAAGAAAAAAGGCGCCTTCCTGGGGTATGACGTCACTCTCAGGTCGTCCCCGAGAATAGTGATGAATAAAAAAAAGGCTACATAATGGAAGAGGGATATCCCACAAAGCCCTGTGCTAATTATATCACATTAGGAAGACTGCCATGTTGGCAACGGGAAAACGCAAGCTGCGGTGTGACGTCATCACAAATAAAAGCGTTCAAATTAATTTAGAAAATAAAAAGAGGTCAAGGCAAATGAACGAACATTTGTCCTATGATAAACGGTGCATTTAGTGATAGCACAGCAAAAATGCACGCAAGTTCACGTGTTGGTAAAGAATAATAATGACATAAAAAGATTACAAGAATGAAATCTAAATAAGTAGCCCTAATTTGTAAAGTGTGCAGAAAATGTTTGGGAATGAAAGGCTAGCAAGTTGCGAAACGACAGAAGATCATTCGGCATACAATGTCAAGCCAAAGAATAATAAGAAAGTGTTTGAGAAGAAGGAGACGGATAAAAAGTCAAGGCAGCAGTAAACACTCTACAAACAACCCAGATCAGCCATTTTCAATGACGTCAGCTAGAATCCTGCCGCCATCCTGCACTTATTAGCATTCAACTACACAATGTTTCAAAATGTTTAATTATACTGTACTACCTTGCCGGAAATTTACCCCAAGTTTCATTATAAAAATCACAATTTCCCATTGTAAATTTCCAGTTTCAATGGAAAAAATATGATGGCTATTTGACAGCTTAAAATTGTCGTTATAAGTCTACTAAATCTTAGCAATGAGATGGCATATAGTTTATGGATTTTGATTAACCTTAATGGGAAAACGAATATTTATGAGCAAAGTGCACATCTGAAACTAACTTCTTGCACTAACTTCAAAAAGGATTACAAAATAAACAGTACTCGATTTTTTAAATAAATTTTCCACTAGCAGCAGGACTTCTGAAAGACTTGTAATATCAAATAAGGAAAATTACAAAATAAAGTACAGGAAATGCATCGTTTCAGGATTTACGAATTATTTGTGATACTACATGCGACTATTTCTGAAGATAAATGCCTAGGTAGCCTATATGAAATTTCGACTATTCAAAGTTTCGACGATTCCTGCATTTGCAAATTTACATCACAAAATAACAGTTCAACGGCAGTTCAACGGTCAGTGATATGAAATCATTAAGTACATACGTATCATTTCCACCCCACTAAATCTGATAAAGCAATATTATTCTCTCCAGGTTGGGATGCTTTAGAACAGTCACAGTGTTGGTTCACTTCAGAAGTAAGCATATACTGTACATAGTGACGACGATGCATTGAAATTCACAATTACCTTCATATGATTTCATGAATCCGGAATATAATATTCCTGTAAACTTTACACAATACATTTCATTTACATAAAATAGATTCCATCAACCAAATTACCCAAGTCCGAATAATTTTCAACAATTTTTGCTTGTGTGCTCACGAAAAATTCTATATTTTTTACAATGCAAATCAAAACTAAAAGACTTTTGTGAACTATGGTATTTTCTATATATAAATTTAGACTTTTTTTAGGCTGTGGAAATTTTAAAAAACAACTGCAACAATAATCGTTGCTAAAAACGTACGACTTCCTGCTTTTCCACACCAAAGTGAAATAGGAAATAAACTTTACATGCACGATATGTTATTTCCTGTCAACCTCCTCAAGATGTTCAATTTCTTCATCCATATTCCGTGACAATGTACATAAGTATTATTGCACTAAAGAATTATTGGTAAATTTGTTAGTGCAACATACAATGTTGCAAACATTTTAACTACTCTATTCACTGATTTACCACAGGAAAGGGGAAAAGAAAAAGGGGAACTTCGCTCTTTGTATTATTACTTCTTTATGCACAACTGGTTTGTACCCAATCCGAAATCAGATTTTTCCACTTGACTTTCGAAACAAGGGTAGTTAGTACGTATAAGAATAAAACACTGAATCAATTGAAATTGAAGGAAGGGGCGGGGCGTTGTTGAGATTGTCAAACTGGGGATTAAATTAAAGCAAAGTCATCAACGCCGAAACTCTGACCCATGTTGCAACTATAGTGACGTCTTCGATCACAGGTCACATCCTGTGAGGTCGATCGATTTTCAATCGAATATCGCAATAAATAACTCGATAATTTAATTCCGCAACAATATAGTCATTATACTGAAAATCACAGCCTGTACACAGCTGACAAAATTTAGTTATAGGGCATACAACAATCGCAAATTTTGAAAAGATTTTCAGCCGGATTTTTCCACTCTGAAATATACTGCATATACTCAGTTACACACACATGCACAAGCTTTGAAACACCTCCATTCTTCCGGGAAATGTCGCACAGAGGCTAATTTAGCCTTCGTAGCTATTGTTGAGTGTCATCTTGCACACAACGCCCACTAGCAAAAATACACAAAACCGATTTATTGGCTGCACAAATAAAGAATGCCATTCGGGATGCACTTTTGTCTATTTTGGCATGATTTTAGCCTATTGTAATAACGCTAATGATTACATGCACGTCGTAGATGATGTTGAAATAGGAAAAGAACAGTTCACTCATGAAAATCGTTCTACATTGCCCAACACACCCAATTAAACTTAACAAAATGTTGCGAAACTGAAGGGATTTTTTTTCATGTTGCATTTCTTTTTAAATGACACCTCCAGGGTTGCAAAATTTGAAGCATGAAAGCGGCAAAAGGAGGAAATCGAAAAAGTAATTGCAGCAGATGTTGACAAAATATGACAGATATGACAGTAAAATGAAGTTGGGAGTGTTGTCATACGATAAAGTAAAAAAATGTATAAACACATTCAAAATGGAAGACGGGTACTTTTTTATAAAATAATATATCGCTCAGACAGATGTGACACGTGTGAAAATGAAAATGTAAATCTCAGAAGTCCTATGCATAAAGCACGAAAATATGCAAAATATCAGAGGGCAATTTTTAAGCATTCCTATTTACGAGTGCAGTAATTT
Organism: Glomeris maerens; assembly: GCA_023279145.1. NCBI lineage: Eukaryota > Metazoa > Arthropoda > Diplopoda > Glomerida > Glomeridae > Glomeris > Glomeris maerens. Next base: position 4,666 of record WWPM01014663.1, on the reverse strand, counting down.
ATATTGTTGATTGATTCCTTTGAAATGGGGCTACATGTACTAAAGTTAATTACAATGCACAGTTAGAAATACACGTAAGTACTACCTGAATTATTAGTAAGTTTAGTGTGTACTAGTTGAAATAGTCAAATATATTTACTTGATGAAGTGGATTGTTTGGAAAATGTAATTAGTTTCTCACCAAAGATTCGAAACGAACAACGTTGTAATAAATGGTGAATAACTAAAAACCTGTTTCTGAATGGGTAAGATTTGAAAATACGTAGTAATACGTACATTTCGTTATGCGTATCACCGATAGGCAAAACGAATAAACAATACTGGAGAAATATCCCAAAAAGTATGCATGTGAATAGTACATTCATTTAAGCAAGTGTACGGCATCATTATTAAATGGCTACATGATTCCATTTCAGCGACAAACATTTTGATTATATAAATGAGGTTAGCATTTTTCCAGCACATGATTTTTTGCGAGAAATAATTACTATGTGTGACCCGAAAATAAACCCATGTTTCAAATGGCAGTCTTGATTGAGACACAAGAATGTTTATCAAATCCCACAAAAAACGCGACAAAGATTGCATAACTATAAACAAGAGCTGATAAAGTGCTCTAGACAATTTAAGGATACGGTAGCTTCGAAATCGTAATTATAATTTACGATACGGCTCTCCGTTGCCAAAGCAAGAAAATTGAATAGGTGCTACTTTCACTGTGAATTTAATATGAATTTCGTAATGACTGGTTGCAAAATCGGCCACCTATCGAATATTATCAACAATGTGAGTCTCAATATTACTTTTGAAGAGATACGCCATTTGAGTAGCGACAGTAGCCAATAATAAATAAATCCAATCTTGATTTTAAAAAATGCTAAAGCTGAATCTATGGCCCCGTTTCTATCGTTGAAGTTGTACTATCAGTTAAAATATTTAGATTACAGGGCCCAAAATGGAAGGAGAAAACAATGTTTTCCCAGTTAGTGCGATGATCGTGACACGTTAAATTTGGTCTTGCCAGACAGTCTTGTTGACATTGGAAAATGTGTATTTTTTATGGTTGGAATGTGGATATGCATTGCATATGTTATTCAAAATACAACATTGTCATTGCTATAGAAAAAGTGCTTGGTTACTCTGACAATTCTGCTCTGCTTATTTCTTAAAACCAATTGAAATGCATACAGTACAGTGTATAGCATATTGCATAGCTTACTTTCATCATTGAGTAATATTATTTACTGTTGACTGGAATTTATTATGACATCTCGTGAGAACTTGGAATTAATTGACTATTTGCGAGTTCTTCCTTTCAATGGTAACTTTCCATTGTGTACTAATCCGGTCAACAGTGCAGTAGGCTTTAAAATCTGGGCACGTTTTATACTGTCCTACACCAAGGCAACTACTCATAAATACAAGGGAAGACGTTTCGTGTCCGGTTTGATGGAAATCTGGTAAAGCAGTAGTTGTTTTCACTCTTTTAACCCTGCACCATTTATTAATCATAAACAATAGTGCTCATTACTCTTGCATTTTGAATTAAAAGTCTAATCAGAATGCAAATCGCGTACTTAAATAAACCTTACACATTTAATAAATTCTTAATGACACAGTTACGTTTTGTTGGCGTTTTTGTGTGCAGTGTCCCTTATGCAAAGTCGACAAGAAACATGTTTGAGTTCAAGGAACCCGTTTCTTGATCCAGCACAAGTTTATTCACATTCTGATATTTCGGCTGCGATAAACTTGCACTTGATCAAAACTGAAACTCTGCATGCGACTATAGGATATACTATCAGTAAATACCACTATTCTCATCCACACGTTCAACAGAAAGAGTGATTGAAATCATTTCTAATGGAAATCAATTAAAATGCTAATAGCCTACTTCATTATTCGTATTTATAAATAACGACCAACCTTTCATAGATTTAAATAATAAGTACTTGAATGTGCCACATCTTCAAAGTTCCCTCAAATTGAAAATTAAAATGGAAAGAATCAAGTTCTAATATTATTGCATACACAATAAAGTGTTCAAGGTTGCAAAACAAGAGCTACCTAAATGTCTTTTCATCCTGTTGAACTTTGACATTTAACTAGTTATTTTCCCCGGGTATTCCAAACTTTCTGCACATGTTGTGTGTCCATGGTACGAGGTCAGGGCATGATGTCATTATAGTAATAGGGCAGCACCTCATAACAGTTGAGTGAAATTTGGCTGGACTAGAAGAGGGCACCTTGGTGGGATGTTGTAAAAGTGGGTGGCTGTGGTAAAAGCAAGTTGTGGGAAACATGGAACCGGTTCAGGTGAGATTAACCCGGGTTGTTGGGTTTTCATGAATGCAGATGGCGCTCAGATGGAAGGTGGAGGTTGGGGGTGAGGCTGTGGCACCTCCAATAAATGAAAACAGGCGTGGAGACAACCCACTGCGCGCACTGTGTGTCCGTACGTCGTCCAGCTAACATCTCTGCTGCTGCTGCCGGTGACTACAACCGCATTTTGGATATTTGCGGACATTGGGGATAATGCGGAGATAGTTGATCGAAAATAGTGAATCGATCTATCGATCGCGCTCCAAATTTGTTTTAATTTCGCTGTCCTTCACGTTTCCGACTCCCAAACAACACAGACAATGTCGCCGAATGACAAAAATTCTGTGAGTATTCTATTGCAATATAAATATTTACTCGGCGTTTAAACACGGTAGCAGGTGGTCAAAAGTGAAATGAAACCGGCTTTTGTTTTCCTCGTGGAGAAATCGGAAATTTCTCAGTTTCGGAAATTGGCGCCGGTTGGGTGGTTTCTAATAACGTATAGGAAAACTTAAATTTCGATTTCTGTCTCGTTTACCCGAGCATGGAACTCTAATTTGAAATGAGGCCTTCGGGGAACTCGAGTCCAGTAAATATTACAATCCTGATCTGCAAGCGTACAAAATAAACGCTCTTTATTTGTTGTCATTACGAGATTAATCTACTTTGGCGAGTGCATTCATATCTCAAGCTTGGGAGTAGTATATTCCCAAACATCAAATTAGTATATGGGCGACTCCTGGAAGGGCGGAGTTTTCGCGCTTTTGCATTCGGTGCCAACACGAGAAATGCATATTAAGATTGGAAATTACTCTGTGGATTTTTCCACTTGCCCGGTTTGCATTCACTGATATGTTTTATGGGGGAAGAAAAAATAATGTCGATGTACTAAATATGTATACAATGCGATAAACTGACCATACAGTATGTATAAACTCTGCCTTTGAAGGGGGTGGGAGGAATCTGCCGACAATGACAAAAAAAAGAGCCTTCCAAACGCAGGAAGTTGCATCATGGTAATATTCCGGCCCGTACCGGTAGGAGGCGCTTTGTTTGCACTGCACATGCGAAACAATGGCTTAATATTCCAATTATAGTGGGTGCTCTAATGACGCAATGTGGTCGTTAAATTTGCTTTCCGCCATTTTCCGATATCTCTTTTAGTCAACAGACTAGTACGCTCCAGATATAACCGGAAAAAAACGAATTTATCCGCATTCGGTGGAAATGAAAATACAAATGGCGGAATGGTAACTTGGCCTTGATTGACGCAACACTTTAATCAAGATTGATGCAAGATTCGACATTCGCATCACGATCTTGTTTGAAAAAAGACATGGGCTCCATTTCCTAGAAATTGAAGTTGTGAAGCGTTGCAATTATTGCTCAAAAATAATGCTTGCTCGCTGCGCTAATTTGCCTCCTGAGGATATATCAAACTAGCTTTTTGATAGCAGAGTTGTGTGCAACTCGGCTGACTGGAAATTACATTTTTTATTCTCCCGCCCTGTGATCATATTCCAAGTTCCGTGGAAACTATATTTTTGGTGGGGAATTTCAAAAGTTCAGAGGTCGGTTCATAACTTGCATTTGAATGTTGGCTAACAAATGTAACAATGCAGCTTTCTTTTGAATATTTTAGTACTCCACCCGTTTTCCGGACCTACAGAATAATTTGAGAAACTGACTACCCTGCAAATGCTTGAATGTGTTCCCTGTAGGACAAAGTTGATCTAAATAACCTTTCGCAAATTTCTTTCCCCCTATGAATTCAGATAAGTAACCACTTGGCCTTGTAACAAATATAGTTTTCCGCGGTTAACACGAATGATAAAATACATTGCGAGTTAACTTGTTACAAAAAAACATTACTGAATTTGTACATTCGCAGTACTAACTACGACCAGAAAATTGCATAACTGCAAGTTCTCCTTGAACAATTGTTGCAAGTTTAAAAAAAGCACTCTTACAACTGCTGAAAGTTGTATCATAGACGTTGCGTAACGCTTGGTTTGTTAAAGAAGGCCGTGTCCTACTTCAATTTCTAGGTTGGCTACACGATAAAACAATGGCCATGCAGTATGTCCATCCACTCTGAAACTTGCAACGGTAAACATTGAAAATTCCCGATTGAATTACTTGGGTCAATAGTTTCCCAATGACAGACAACCTTACAATGTATCGTGTACTCGCTGAAAAACATGGCGCCCTCCTTGGCCATTTTCCTGTTTTCCGACAAATAAGTCGTACAAAAAGTCAACTGCCAATATCGATTTTGGTGCTGACGCCCAGTTCAGATTGGGCAGATTTGGCAAGGAAACAAAGTCGGTGCTTTTGTCACGTG
>WWPM01014650.1:0-11986 GCA_023279145.1 Glomeris maerens | reverse complement strand
TTTTTTTTTTAAAGAAAAGCTGTTTGCAAAGAAGGGTTCAGGTGTCAAAAAACGAGATAATTGACAAAATTACGGAAATAAGCCTTTTTAGAGAGCCATCCATCTTAAACACATATGCTTAATGCTTCCGAGACGATCGAGTCGAATTTCTCGACTATATACTTACGTTTTGTCACAATCCAGTAGCAGTAAAATACTGCATATATAGACACACTCTGCTTCGGTGTTTATCCGCACTCGAATGCAATGAAAACTGAGGGAGGACAGCCTATCACAGAACGACGCAACTCCGCGAACGGAAGCGCCTCGGCTTTAAAACCCCGCCCTCTTTCATATACAGTCTCACGATCTTTCGGGAGCAAAGAACCCGAAGCAACTCCTCGAACGGATGCGTCTCAACTTTTAAGCCCCGCCCACTTCACCCCCCCCCTCTGTATCGCACTATTTACGGGTCAAATTCCCGAATGGAGGCATTCAACGAATAAACACCGCCTCCTATACCAATACGGGCGCCAACTACCTGTACGGAGGCGTGCTAACTTTTAAACCCAGCCCCCTACACCGCAGAAATTCGACTTGATACGAGTTATCCCGAAAGGAGGCGTCTCAATTTAAAACCCCGCCCCATATGCCGCGAGGGATTTGACAACCTCCTGAACAGAGGCGTCTCGCTGTTAAACTCCGCCTTCCATCTTACTCGAACGAAGGCGTCTCCACTTATAAACCCCGCCCCTCCAATTATGCATCGTAGTCAAATCTCAGTAGAAAAATGAACTGGGAAGGGGGCATTCAAAAATTACGTCAAAAGAAAAGTTCCAGACGTGCAACTCTTCAAGATAATTTGCAAAAAAAAAACAATCTCAAAGTTTTTCTTAAAAAATACCTACTGGTTCAGCTTATCCAATAGGGACTCGACTAGCAGGACCATGTAGCATTAAATGAAAATACTAAAAACAAATCTGGATTTTTCGTATAATTGGGACCGCTCTTGCAACCGGACCAGCGCGGAAACGAGATAGGTTATGCGTATCCCGTGCATGAAACTCCCGTTCGGCAAGTTTAAAACTGAAACATCTAATTTTATAAAACTCAAATACAGTTTTGGAAATCCACACTGTAAAAATTTGTTATTGCACGAGCCTACGGACGCGCAAGCGTTAACGTCCAGCGTTTCCCGGCGAGATCGCCGCTTCTACAACGGTCCTTAAACGGCTTCACAACACCGCAACTTGCTGCAATTGAAGAATAGGTACTTTACTTTACATAATAAGGAAAGCACGCGAGCAAAAAGACACGCGCTACTCACGGCGGCACGCAAGGCTTGGTCGAGATCCTCGATGATGTCCGCCAGATCCTCGATGCCGACTGACAGGCGAACCAGCGTGTCCGATATGCCCAGTACTTTCCTCTGATCGGGAGGGACGGACGAGTGGGTCATGATGGCCCTTGATCGCCAAGAACAATCGAAATGAACTTTTACACAAGAGCCTAGCAGACTAATACCGACAATCAATTCCAATTACACGTACGGGTGTTCGGCCAGACTCTCGATGCCGCCGAGGCTCTCCGCGAGCGAGAACAGCTGCCAAAGTCAAGTAATAAGATTGCGCGCGAATGTCCGGAACCGTTTACGACCGAGTCCTCGTTACCTTCAGGTTTTCCAGGAAGGCCCTGGACCCTTTCAGGCCGCCCTTGATGAAGAAAGTGACCATGCCGCCGTGACCGGTCGTCTGCTTCCGCGACAGTTCGTACTGGGGGTGCGACGGGAGCCCCGGGTGCACGACGCTGTCCACGAACGGGTGCGTCTCGAGGAACTGGGCCACGGCCAGACCGTTCTTCGCGTGTTCCTCCATGCGCAGCTTCAACGTCTTGATGCTCCGGTTCACCAAGAAACAGTCGAAAGGAGACGGCACCGCTCCGATCGCTGAACGAGGAAACACAAACCCTCGTTAACCCGACACGCTCGCGATCTTAAAAAGGCCTTTTCGGCCGATTTCCCGTTTACCGTTTTGCAGGAATCGTAGTTTGTCGTTTAACTCGTCGCATTTCACCACCAGAGCTCCCATGATGACGTCACTGTGACCTGTAATTCAAGTACAGAATTGTCGAGGGGAAAAGCGGCGAGGTGCCTAATTAACTTACCGTTGATGTACTTTGTCACCGAGTGATGCGCGATATCGGCTCCGAGATCCAACGGCCTCTGCGCGAACAATTCAAACGCGATGAAACCGGAGACATCGCGCGTTTACATAAATACAATGGCACCGTAAGAGCGGTGGTATCTAGCAAAGTAATAACGATAATGACCTGGAAGTACGGAGTGGCGAAAGTGTTGTCCACGACGACCAGCGCGCCGGACTTGCGCTTGGTCACCTCGACGGCCGCCGCGATGTCCACCACCTTCATGGTCGGGTTCGACGGCGTCTCGATCCAAACCAGTTTGGTGCGTTCGGTGACCGCTTTCTCGAGAAGCGGGATCGCGGTCATGTCGACCAACGTGATGTCCACGCCGAACTTCCCCAGCACTTTGCTGAAGTAACGGTTGGTACCTTTTCGCGAATCGATCCATCCGGGGGAATCGCGATTCGTTAGAATAATCGGGACTCTACTAACGAACGGCATCGGTATCAAGTCTTGCGCTCGTTCGGCAGAACGAATCGCTTTATTCATATTTGAATGAAAGGAAGGAAATTCGAATAAACCCGCTTTTTGTATTGGGACCGATCACGTTAATACACTTCCCAAAAATATACAAAAAACTGAATACAAAACCTTGTAGAGAATTCAATTCTGCGACGGACTGTAAAACTTCATTTCTAAATTCCTTTCCATTCATACTTTATTGACGAAGAAGCAAAATCGAAGCTCATTTTTGACAGCTGAAAACTTGTTTTTTTGTTTATACATTTTACGTTAACTTACTTTCAGTCAGCGGTCCTCGTGTTCTGTATCTGAAGCTCCGAAATTGCCAAATTTGATCCCCCCTATGCAGAATTGAATTATCTACGAGATGGTATATTCAGTTTGGGAAGGGGATAAACGGAAGGGGGTCAATCATTTCGCACCACCCTGTACATTAACTTTTTCAGTTTAACTATAAACTCGGCTCCAAAATGGGCGCACAAAAGAAAACTGCGATTATACTACTTTAGAGGAAAACTTGATAAAGACACCGAGGACTTGTTCGATACAAACCTCCGTAGACATCGTCCATGCACACGACGTGATCCCCGGCCTGGAGCAGGCGAGAGACGCAATCTTGCGCGGCCAATCCCGAGGCAAAGCATAAACCTGGACGGGTGTGAAACGGAAATTGAGGAAATGATAAAGTTCTCGATGTCAGTTGCTGTTATACCGTGTTTCCCATTTTCCAACGCGGCCAGAGAGGATTCGAGGCACTGTCTCGTCGGGTTGCCGCTCCGTCCGTATTCGTATCCCTGCAGAATAAAGTATAGTTAATCGATCTTTATTGCTATTGCATTTCAATGGCCAATTTCATAGTTCACCGTGTTACAAAACACGTCTCCTTGTACTTCGTACCAACACTTCGTACCTCATCGTAAGATCAGCAATTATTTACAGAAATCAGAAATGAATCTAACATTTCCTACATTATATCTTCGATAATTATTAGAACAAACCACCATTTTTCAGTTTCGTTTACAAGAATGTTTTTGTCTTTAACACCTCATAACCAAAATATGTAGATTGCAACTAAGCAAATTAGTATTTCAACTACTTCAAATTCGTTTTATTGAAATTTATACCGCTGTTACAAAACTGTTGAAGGTTTTACAAAAAAACAATATTTATAAAGTTCTGTAACATCGTGTACAATACGAAGATGTATTTTAAAATTTCGGAATTAATTATTTTACGCATTGTAATCCAAAATAAATATTTGCACTACACAACAACGAGTTTTGCCGATAGGCGTTAATTAAATTAAACTAAACTCAAGGTTAATGCGTGACAATAGTGAAAAATGTGACGCAATCGGACATGCTAGAATAATAATAAAGCAGCATACTGCGTGTTGTCCAGGACTGATTTGCTTGAAAGTGGTTGCTAGGGAAATGGGAGGAATGACGGCCATCGATCGCCATTGCTCCGGTTCCTGTCCTACGTGCACCGATTTCGTGGCGAAGTGTTCGTTGGCCATCCTACAAAATCTCTGCCGCAAAAAGAGAATGGAAAGCAGCGAAAGGGTGATGTTATATGTTGCCGCCACCGCAGCGTAGTGGCCTTCGAAAACGGGCGGAGCGACCGCGGGGGAACGCCCACTCGCGTCATCGCCGGTCCAATCGATCGCCGTAGAACCTTGGATGGGAAGGAGAGTGGTTAGAATCCGCCATATTTCCCCTCAATTCGGAGCGCTGTATTATGCCAAGCATTACAATCCACCATTATTCCCCCATAACCCCGCAAGCTGTGGTATTAGAACCGCCATGTTTCCTCTCAACCCCACATGATGTAACCAATTGCTGCATAAGAAGCAGCCATGTTTCTCTTCAACCCCCGCCCCAGGTCAGAGGGCAAGAGCTCCATTGAATGAAAATCATGGCTGAATGGTTGAGCCAATGAACGCCAGGCACACGGCGTGGCTACTAACCGTAATAGGACGGCATCACAAAGCGGAACGCCTATTTTTGGGCGTTATTAAATACGTAACCAATAGCGCGCCAGCAGTGGGCGTACCCAGACGGCCGTTGTAGCCAGATACCCGCGTTACATTTTCCCCCTCCCGATTACATCGGTTGAACTAGGATCTGCGATGGCGATCTCGGCCAGTTTGATCTGGACAACCAGATCGCTCTTGCTACTGCGGAATGCGACCAAAACCGGTTTCATAGGCGTAAATATAAACAGATCGCTGTAACTGCCAATTGCAAATAGGCCTATATATAGGAGTGATTATTTTATTTTTAACCCAACAGTGCAGAAATCTGTCGACAAAACCGACCAAAGTCCAATTTTACGAGAATGCCTTGCAAGCCGTTCAAGATGTTCCAAGTGGTTGCAAAATTCTCGTCGGAGGTATATTAATAATAAACTAATAAAGTAACACCAAAATACGCAGTCGTTTCGTCCATTAATGCACGAGTGGTGATTCATAAATTACGTTACTTCTCATATACGTATATATAAAAAATGAATGTAGTGTTAAATATTAATTAGATTCATTTCTTTACTTTTTCAAAAGAAGAATGTCGTTTACCGTTTTTCTTTCCGATTAATAGTCATGGAGATATTTGCAGCTAAAGTTGGACGAAGTATGGCGCACCTGTTGGTTCTTTTCTTAACTAACTTCCTGTTGACGGCTTTCCATACAAAAACTTTGTCCGATTTTCCATCTCAGCAAGTTTCTGAAACGAAAAACGACATAAAATCAAATTACCGTTTTCCATATCTGGGAACGATAAATCAGACGACCTGCTAACCGAATTATCCTTCGCATGTTACGCTTATTGGGACGATTCAATAAGGAGGTCCAACTATCTCAACTTCAACGTATAATATCTCCAAAACCGTAACACCGAATGATCCGGAATCTTCTGTGTTAATGCTTCGCGAATCGGTACAGTGTGTAAGTACAAGAAACTATATGCGGTTTTCGGCACGTTTAGGGTTCGGGTTGTGCGGGATCCCGGAAAACCTGATCGGCGCGCTCCTCGAGACCAAAGCGGACAACTTGACGGTCGTGAGCAACAACGCGGGAGTCGACAACTTCGGTCTGGGATTGCTGCTCAAGCACAAAAGGGTAATTTCACCGTATACGTATACTTGCCAGTGTGTAGTCCGCAAACCGAGTTTCCCCGTTTCCAGGTGAAGCGCATGATCTCGTCGTACGTGGGCGAGAACGCGGAGTTCGAACGCCAATACCTGAGCGGGGAACTGGAGTTGGAACTGACACCGCAGGTTCGTTCGTCCGCCCGTCCCGTTACGCTAAACCGACCGGGACGGATGCCCTTAACCGTGTTCTACCACCTTAGGGCACTTTGGCCGAAAGGATCCGAGCGGGAGGAGCCGGGATCCCCGCTTTCTTCACGCCCACCGCTTACGGTACGTTGGTGCACGAAGGAGGAACCCCGATCAAGTACAAGCCGGACAAGACGGTGGCCCTTTCGAGCGAGCCCCGCGAGGCTCGCGTCTTCAACGGCCGCAACTTCATCATGGAAGAGGCGATAACCGGGGACTTCGCGCTCGTCAAAGCCTGGAAAGCGGACCGCGCGGGAAACCTGATCTTCAAGTCGGTCCATCCATCTCTTCCCCGGAAAAGAAAAACCCGTTGTAAACCAAACTCTATTTCAGCAAGTCCGCGAGGAACTTCAACCCTCCTATCTGCAAAGCCGCTCGCGTCACGATAGCGGAGGTAACCGAAATTTACGCGTGAACCTATAAGGTTTCCAAAAAGAAATAAAACAAACGACAAACTTTTAGAAGGTGAATACACCCGAAACCAAATACTTAAGGACCTGTTTTTTGTTAACATCAGGTGGAAGAGATCGTGGAAACGGGAGAAATCTCGCCGGAACACGTCCACGTGCCGGGCATCTACGTGCAACGAGTGGTCAAAGGCGCGAAATACGAGAAGAGGATCGAGGTATAGTAAGCCTTTCTAGGATGCTGCTAAGTAAGGTCCACAATACTTAAATTCTTCGTTTCTCGCAGAAACTGACCTTAAGGAAGGAAGGCCCCAGAGCGGGGCCGTCGAAGAACCCCGCTGCGGCGCTTCGCGAGAAGATCATACGGCGCGCGGCTCTCGAGTTCCAGGACGGCATGTACGGTACGGTATCGAAAAAGGTTTTTTTTTGTTAGAAAGTTCTGGGATTTTTACTTTCCTCACGGTTTAACCAATTCGCCCGTAGCCAACCTCGGCATCGGGATCCCAATGTTGGCCAGCAACTACATCCCGAGCAACATAACGGTCAACTTGCAAAGCGAGAACGGCATCCTGGGTTTGGTAATGTTCAAACGTTATTAACCCGTTAAAGCGGCTCTAACTGACCGCGCGTGTGTATGCCATCGCAGGGTCCTTTCCCGGTCGAAGGGCATCAAGACCCCGACCTGATAAATGCGGGAAAGGAGACCGTCACCGTCCTACCGGGAGCCTCGTACTTCTCCAGCGACGAGTCCTTCGCGATGATCAGAGGGTAAAGCATAAATAAAGAATTTATTATTCTTTCCAACAAACTGACTCCGCCGGTTCCCAGGGGCCACATGGACCTAACCATGCTGGGAGCCATGCAAGTGTCCCAGTACGGTGACCTCGCCAACTGGATGATCCCCGTACGTTGTCTCCCCCTTAGCGCGTTAAGATCTTTCCGCCCTTTCCAAAAGTTTCCCGCGTTCCCAGGGCAAGCTCGTGAAGGGCATGGGAGGAGCGATGGACCTCGTCGCCGCCCATTCGACCAAAGTGGTAGTGACCATGGAGCACACGGCAAAGGTAAAACGGTCTCGCCACCAACTACCCGGGACCCTTGACGAATTTACCCGTTGTTTCCGCGACAAACAGGACGGTGGACACAAGATCCTGGAAACTTGCGCGCTACCCGTGACCGGAAAGAACTGCGTGGATCTCATTATTACCGAGAAGGTATATAGTATAGTGTTCGCTGAAACGGTCCTTTCCTCGTTACTTAAGACACACGGTGTGCGTTTCGCAGGGAGTTTTCCAAGTGGACGCGGAAGAAGGGCTCACGTTGACCGAGATCGCGGACGGAGTCGGCGTCCAGGAGATCGTCGACGCGACCGGATGCCCTTTCAAAGTCGGTTTGGGCACTGTTTATTGGCGCCGTGAAACGGATAACACGTGTCCTTTTCGTTCTCGGTTGTCTAGGTCTCTCCTCAGTTGAAGCCGATGGCGCAGGTTCAAGCGAACTGAACAACGAAGTCGCCGCAAATCGCGTTGTAACCGTAAAAATACAGATTTATCCCGAGAGCGTTGTCTTTGTCCAAGCGGCGAGAGGAAAGGTCCATGAACCAATTGAAACCTATCATTTCGCGACAACATCACAAAACAAGTAAATTGCCGTTTCAAACGAAGTAGATTTTCTAATACAACCCCAAACGGTGTTTTTTTGGCCGCCAACTTAACAGACCAAATTCAAATTTCAAAAACGTTCCATTTCCGTCGTAATTAAAAATCTATATATATAAAAATGAAGCCACTTTTCGGCTTTGTAACACAACTCCTCCCAAACTACTGCACCGAACAAACGATATTTCGTTCCAAATTTCGCTGCTTCGTTCCAATTTTTCTATTAAGGTGGGCACATACCATCTATCCAAAGCGATCCGCGCCGCGCCGCACCATTCCGTTTTTCGCCCAGCCATTTTTGTATGCCACATGCGACCGTGCCGCGCGGCTCCATTTTTCTGGCCAATCACATGCGTGCTGCGCCACGCCTGCACATTTTTGCCCAATCCCACGCCTTGTAGACCACGCCTCCCCCACGCTACGTGCCCACTCCCCCCCCAAATACGCGAGATTCCCATTGATTCCGCCCCTGCTCCACGCCGGGTTTTCCCGTTCGCAAATCGCCCGCGCCGGCGATAAACGGCGCGGCTCGACGAATATTCGACCGATTGAATATTCGACCTGCCGCTCGCGCCACTCCAAGCGCGTCGGGTTTCGCCATTTACGATCGCTTTTTGGCGCGGCGCCAGGCCGTTTGGCGGGCTAGAGCGATGGTATGTGCCCACCTTTACATTCCTAACTTTCAAAACACTGAATAACATCGGGTCTTTCAACGCAGCAGTTATTTCATCCCAAAACGAAGCATTACCTCTGAGTATATTTCAAACTTTCCCACGGACCTATTCATGCCTTGCATAACCAACAATGTTTCCAACCCTCCTTGGGGCGGGGAAGAACGTGGCGCGGATTAGATGGATTGGCGTGATGTAGAGTGGCGCGGCGCGGATGGAGTGGAGTGGCGCAGCGTGGATGGAATGGAGGGGCGCGGCGTGGATGGAGTGGAGAGGCGCGGCGCGGATGGAGTGGCGCGGCGCGAATGGAATGGCGAGGATGGAGTGGCGCGGCGTGGATGGAGTGGAGTGGAGCGGCGTGGATGGAGTGGAGTGGCGCGGCGTGGATGGAGTGGAGTGGCGCGGCGCGGATGGAGTGGCGCGGCGCGAATGGAATGGCGCGGATGGAGTGGTGCGGCGCGAATGGAATGGCGAGGATGGAGTGGCGCGGCGTGGATGGAGTGGAGTGGCGCGGCGTGGAGTGGAGTGGGAAGGGAAAAGGGAAAAGTGGTGTTGACCAAGTATCAAATAGATTTTCATTACTGTCAAAAATGCGTTCGAACTTAGCCCTCGAAACCGTTCACTTCGTTCAGTATAATTTGTGTATTTTCGCCCATTTTTTCCCGTCTAATTTGGCACGGAAATTGGATATTGCCAGGCCATGCCAATGGAACTAGCTTTTTCCACCAGCCAATCAGAGACAAACGCAGCCTGATGACGTCACAGCGCGTTTAGGGTCAGTGACGAAGTCAGACATGACGTCACAAGCGTGTTAGGTTTGTGGAATACCCCAAGGTACTATACCTTACTTATTGGTATATTTACCTTGGTACAGTATCGAATAAAAAATCGGAGCAGCGAGCCGATTGGTAAATCGAACGCGAACCACCAATAACGACGCTTCCAGTACGGCGGCTACACAAAATGGCGTCGCCAATCGAAAGCGATACGTCCGTTGGCCACACAGATTTTTCCATTATTTCTGCGAAAGAATCTTGACACCGTAACCGCAGCGTAAATTTGGTAGAAATCTTATTACGTGCAGACTCGGAGCAACATATTTCCAAAAGGATAAAAGCATTTAGTAGAGGGGGATGCAGGTAATTGCTGGCGAATTTATCCAACTTTGGGAATACGGAAATCTTTTGACTTTTACATGCAGAGAGAGGAAAAGGCTTTAGATGCGGCTTTGGAAGCGCTCATTTCACGAGTTAACGATCTGAAAACCTCCATCGCTTCCTTCCTCCTCAAATTGGAACACGAACATGAAAACATCAACTGGTGCATATGTCGGAAAGTCTTGAAAAATGGCTAATTACTTTACCTGGTTTTGTATACAACTTAGGCCTTCGATGCTGGACAACTTCGCTCTCATGTCCGGCCAGTTGAACACTTTGCTGCGAGTCATCAAAAACGACAAGACGCCGCCACTGAGGAACCTGGTCGTCCTTCCGATCCAACTCTTTCCTGACCGCGACGAGGAACTGACTGTAAATGTCTTCAAATTCATCCCATAACACAAAGCAATTTTGGCACGTTGCGGCAATAGGCCTGGAATCGGCGTCTCGGACGCAGCGCCATCCAGCGTCATAAAGACCAACTAGATAGGAAGCTCCTTCACATCCTATTCACAAAACAAATTAACAGTAGCCCAAAATACCCCTCATTACTGCTATGTATATGTATGCAAATTTAAAAAATTATTTCAGTCCATTCCCATATACAGGGCTATTCAGAAATAGTTTGACAAACTTTGGTGGTCAATTCCCGACACCAAAACGAGACAAAGTTCCTGTGAACCCATGCTTAGTTTTTCTACAATTAGAACCCGGTATGTGACATGCATAATTCAGGCTCCCCACATCTTTCCATTGATCGTTCATTATGCGTTCCTAATAAAGATGTGGGGAGCATGAATTATGGATGTCACATTTTATATAGGTCCTACTTTGTCTTGTTTTCATGCAGGGAAGATACCCTGTCAGTATTGACCGTGAATTTAGAGACATCCAGTATCTTGAAAAGAAGGAGTATATAATTATATGTCGCTTTCTGCATTCAGAAACTTACCGAGAACCGAATCAGCGTCTTCAATCACGACGTGGTGCCGGATTACCTGCGCACCAAACCCGATCCGGACGTTGAGCAACGCGAGCAACAAATACTGCAGAGAGCGAATATTGTTGCCCCCGATGCCGGCCAGGTAACCCGATTAATTTCCCCCTCCTGAACCGACGATTACGCGTTGTTGAACGTTGATTCCGCCACTAGAAACAGATAAACAGCACCAACAAGATAGTGCATCAGATGCTGGACCTCGTCAGTTCTTCTCGGGAGGAATGGGAAAGCCAAGCCGGTAACGTTAGCTCGATCGGGTTCGGGGAGAAGAATCGCAAAGTACACTCGAACGGAACCTCTATAATCTCGATCGACGACGACTACTACTACAATGTAACATTTACTGAAATCGACGTGGAAAGATTCATTCACGCTAAACGTAGAACTCTAAAAGCAGGGGGCAAGTGCATTAACTAAATGATTCTAATATTCACCTCTGGGAGTATTTGACCCTTCCGATGCCCATACAAGGAGCAAATGTCGTTAAAAGTGCATTCTTAAATCGCACGTGTCAGGTAACATTGAGCCGTGACATCACCCTCGTCACATTTTGAAAGACATCCCTTACAGATATTTTGTGTAAATGTAATGGGCCACAAGAAATCGTCCAGATTATAGAGGTTCTAGTGTATTTGCAATAAGACGATAAAAATCCATTTCTCTCAGATAAAAAAAAAACACCACACGTGTTAACCCATTTATGCCCAAGGTTCTCAATTTTTGGGATATTTTGAAAATTTTTTGATCCTATGTTACAAAAAAATATATATATATCAAAATTAAAAATAAAAAAAATTCCAATTTACATTCATTTCCCCAGAAAATTGCTGTTGCGAAAACGCAACACTGGGCAGAAATGGGTTAATTATTTGAAGACGACTAGTTTCGACTCCATTCACGGAGCCATCATCGGGTCAAAAATCTTTACAGCCGACTAACAAAGGATAAATCCCACTTAAAATTACATTTAAATCGGCAATCCAACGTCGAAATTTGTTGATTCGTTTAAAGTATGAACTTAAGCAAAGGTTCCACTGTTGGTTGCAAGAGAAATTGTCGAAATAAGAAGGGGGAATTCAAATTCAAACACTGACTACGAAAGGACCACGTATAAACG